>WHVA01000121.1:0-249161 GCA_015179125.1 Gautieria morchelliformis | reverse complement strand
CTGGAAATGGAAAACAGGGTGTCCCCTGACAGACACCCCCTGGTTGAGGAGTCGGTCCTCCGACATCTGGTACATCCCCTGCAGCAGCGCCGTGTGTGTTTTCACCTGGCGCACTCCTTTTGTCCGTTCCCTGCGCATCCTCTCTGGGGTAGGAATCCTCGTCATCGCTATCACTCTCTGCATTGTGCCCCACGACGAGACCAGGGTGTAGCGGGCGTGGATCATTATCTTGCGATTCGATGAAGATCACGTTGCGGGATGTGATTATCTGGCCAGTAGACCGGTTATAGCAACGGTAGGCTTTGGAGTTTAGTGAGTATCCGACTAAGACACACTCAATCGAACGGTTGTAGATCTTTGCGATATGGCGGTTTTGTATGAGGACGAACGCCCTGCAGCCAATCTCTCATAGGTGTGAGAGGTCCGGTTTCTCACCCGTCCACACCTCATATGGTGTTTTGTCCTTGAGGGCTTTAGTGGGGGTTCGGTTCTTTAAGTAGACCGCTGTTAGTATGCACTCCCCCCACAGACTGGCAGGGAGGTTGGCGTCCGATCTAATCGCATGGGCCCTGGACATGAGCATGCGGTGACTCCGCTCTACTACACCATTTTCTGCAGAGGTGTACGGTGCGGTAAGGAGGTGTTCAATGCCATGATTGATAAGGAACTTTTCGTAGAGCTTAGAGGTATATTCCCCGCCATTATCGGTAATAAATTTTTTGACGGTGCGCTTGGATTGTCGCTCAACAAGTGCTTGCCATTCGATGAACGCGTTGAGTGCATCACTCTTCTTAGCAAGAAGGTATGTCCACGTTTGTCTAGAGTGGTCGTCTATGAAGTTCAGGGCGTAAAACTTACCACTGGCAGGTACATCCTCAGGCCCGGTGATGTCAGAAAAGACAATGTCTAGGGTACCCTCAGCTCTCTTCCCTTTGCGGGTTTTTGGTACCGGTGTTTTTGCCTGTTTGCCGAGAATGCAGTGATTGCAAACCTTTGGCATGGAGGAGAGGTCGGTAGGCATACCTGTAGCCATACCTTTCTTCGCCATCGCGATGATTGAGGGGTAATTGACGTGACCCAGGCGTTTGTGCCAGGTCTCAAGACTGGCAGGAGCCCTTGTGATGTTAGCGTAGGCGTGAGCGGAGGAGGCCGTGGGGACGAAGTACAACCCGCCGGAAGCTGTCCAGCCCCTAAGTACCTCAGTTTTCTCCGGATTGTAAACACGACATTGATCTCTAGAGAAGACGGAGACGTAGTTGTCGTTGTCTCCGAGCTTTCCTACAGAGATGAGTCTGATTGCCGCATCAGGGACATAGAGGACATCGCGGAGGGTGATAGAACGGCCACTCAGAGTGTTCATCGTTACATCACCTATGCCGATAGCTTCAGCAATGAAGCCATTCATCCCTTTTATGGGACGGGGCGTGATGGGTGTGATTTTACTGAAGTCGCTTTTACACGGGGTGCAGTGTATAGACGCTCCGGAGTCGAGGAATCGGGGAACAGAGTCTATCGCCGCAAGAGCCAGCTCTGGGGACCTCGTGTCGTGCTTATGCATCAGCCAGTCGACGCTACACGCTGGGTCAAGCCTGTCCAGGCACGCGAAGGACCAGTCAGACTCATAGAGGTGGTCGTCTGGCTGGTAGAACGAGATAGGAGGGGAGGGCGCAGTCGTGGATGATACGCGTCGCTTGGCGGCAGCGATGTTGGTGGATTCAGTCTTGGTCTCCCCCACAACAGAAGCGTCAGCGGCGGCGAGAGGGCTTTCACGATCTTTCTCCTTCTTCGCACGGGCTCTGGGGCCTCCCCCTTCGTCACCACCACCGGGGCGCCAACACTTCTCCTTAGGATGACTGGGCTTATTGCAGTTAGAGCAGATCACCCGAGGTTTCTTTGAGGAGACAGCAGCCAAGGCTTCCTTGGCAGCAACAGCTTGGTTGGCATGGCGGACCTTCGAGGCTTCGAAACGCAAGCGAGCCTTGAGGCCATCAAATGAGATGCCGTCCTTGGTGGAGGTGAGGATACCCTCGAGTTGCTCGCGTATGGGAGTAAAGAAATCATGAGAAAGGGCATTAAGACAAATCATGATCATCCAGTCGTCCTCCTTTATCGGGCCGGCGGCAAACATGTCCTTCATGGTATGCTCGAGCGCGAGGAGTGTCACATCAATATCGATGCCAGGAGTGAAGCGAGTGGAGAGTGCGCGCTTCAGGAGGGAGACTTGGTGCATCGGGCCGAGGGTGGAAAAGGAGTCATGGATCTTGGTCCAGGCGTCAGCGGCGGTCGTGCAGGCAGATACGATGTGATGGAGAGAAGGATCCATCATGAGCTGAATAGTGAAAACGAGAGTGGTGTTCTTCGCAGTCCAAAGCGCTTTCTCAGACGGAAGGGAGTTAGGAGGGGAGACAGAGGAAGGATCGTTCTGATCGATGTACTTCCATAGGCCACTCGTAGCGAGAAGAGCCCTTGCTTCACTGGACCAAGAATTGTAGTTCTCGCCCCCTAACAATAGCTTAGAGAACTTGGGTCTCGCCCAGTTCTCAGGGATAAATGACGTGATGGACGAAGTCATCGCGAGAGAAAAGAAAATGCTATATGCGTCAAGAGGAAGTGTTGCCTGTCGAATAAGAGATCTGCACGATGAATGCTTCACGAAGGGTTAGGATTCAATAGTGCAGCGGTTGGCCCATAACCTGTTGGAGCTGCACTACGATTAGCTCAGGCGTTCAGGAAGGGGGTGAACGACTGTATTATACCTGCACTATGATTAGCTGTAGTGCAGGTAATGACAAGTAAGCGACGCATAACGATGAGAGAGAGTAGTAGCTAGTTCTTACCTCAGGCGTTCAGGAAGGAGGTGAACAACTGAGGGAAAAAGGGGTCGGCGGCGGTTGAAATACATGTACTGACACATATGTGGGTGCATGTGGTGCTGTATGACATCGTACATCCAACATTCTGCACTTGAAGGCTTGGGGCCAGGGAATGCAGGTTCAGAAAGTAGAGGTGGGTTTTTTTTTGGGGCTTTGACCAAGTTTTCCCATGAAAATAAGGTGGGTGGAGGTGTTTCATTCTCAACTTTGAGACAAGATAATTGGTTATGTACAGGCAATGGGGGCACACTTTTCACCCACTGTGATCCACAAAACCCTACATCAGCTCCTCTGCATCTGCCGCCACCTCCCAAATCATGGGTGGCCCCACTGTCTTGGAATTTGTTCAGCCTATGTCGACCAGACTCACAGGGCTGTCCACGAGTTAACCTGCAGGTTACCTGGATTTGGACTCACAGGTTTGCCAGCTTCCAGAAGTGGAACCTGGACTTGACCTGAGTTTTCCTGCAGGTTGACTTGGACCTGCAGGTTAAACCTGCGGGTGACTCGAGGTGACTCACCGGATTATCCCGAGCTGACTCACCTCAGTCCACTCTTGGCCCCGTGCGAGTACATGACGTCGGCCATGTACATGTCTCCTCCTGCGGAGACACCCCTCCTCCATGGAAAGACCCAGGCAACATTTTTTTATTTTAAAAAACCAAACCAAAGATACAGTTCATGGCAGGCATGTTGCAGACATCATGTCAACAATATTGATTACAGAAAGATGCATGCAAGACCAATACAAAGAAAAGAGTATTACGTGTGGACAAAATTTAAGAGCAATGGATAGTCTTGTTTACAAGGAGATGGGGGTGCAGTCAGATCAGGGTGAATAGGGACTGTTGAAGTTGTTGTCAGTGCAACACACTGGCTGCTGGGTGCAGCTACTGCCTCTGCACATAGAATGGGTGGTTAGCAATTGATACAAAATTAGATCAAAGCAAGACAAGACCTCGCCACGCACCATTCTGTCCCTGTCCCCGTCCCCATTCTTGCCCCCTGCCCACGTGCACCCTTGTGCACAGGCGCGTGCGGTGGTGGCTGCCGCGCCTGCACATGCTGCACCCACGCACCTCGCCATACTCCCTTCAGTCCCCATCCCCATCCCTGTCCCCCTTCTCGTCCCCTGCCCACGCATGCCCTCATGCGCAGGTGAGTGCAGTGGTGGCCACCATGCCTGCACATGAGGACATGCATGCACACATGTGTACACGTGCCTCACCCCACTTGCCACCACCGCAGCATGCACCTGCTTGCACACACATGCACCATACCATGCAGACACGTGCACCGCCCCAGTGTGAGAGTGGGGCGGGGCACATGCAGTGGCGGCTGCCACGCATGCGAGCGTGCATTGGTGGTGGTGGAGGTGGTAGTGGTGGTGTGTGGGTGTGTGGGAGCGGGCGGCGGCGTTGTGTGCCATGGTGGTAGCCAGCACGGGTGGTAGCGGCGTTCAGAGTGGTCACATGACCGCCCCCAGAATACTCTGGCAGGTTCACAAGTCACCTGCGGCATTCCAAAAGCCAAACCTGGACTTGCCAGGTTTTTAAGCGCCGGTTCACCTGGATTTGTGGGAGTTGGATCCGCAGGTTAAAATCGCAGGTTGAACTGTGAGTCACCTGTAGGAACCTGGACTCGTGGACAGCCCTGGACCAGAGCCAGAAGCTCAGGGATTATGTCCAGCTTCTCATCAAGGGTCATGGTCCAGATGTCGAAGGCTTGGGGGCATTCCTGAGCATAGTGGCCTGGTTTATGGCATTGGTAACAGGCTACCAAGGTGTGGCCACTTCGATGCATGCAGTCCACATCCATCAGGGCTGGGCCATCCTTCAGGGTCACTGGGGCCATGGCTAGCTTGGGTTCCTGGATCAGGGCTTTGGAGTTGAATGACAGGACAGCCGCTGCCCTCTGGAATGTGCTAGCAACATGGGTGGGCTTGCTGGGCCTCTGCCCATCTCAAGGAACACCTCATTCACATCTCAGTTGCAGGACACCTTCTGAGTGGCCTTGTACCACCCTTTGGGATCGTCGAAGTCTGGGTGCCATCTCCTAGTAGGGAAACCTTGTTTTGCAAGCCCAGGTCTAGTCCTCGGCAGAATTTGATGACTTTCATTTTGTCATCGTCATATTCCAGCAGGTTGATCAGTTCCTGGAACTGGTCAATGTAGTCATTGATTGGGTCTTTGTACTGATGCCAGCCAGTCCCTTCAAGCTTGGTGAACGCAGTCAGCTGCTCATCCCTCAGGCAGAATTGGTCTGTGAACTCCTTCTTGAAGTCTGACCAGGTCCAGAAGTGCAGGGTTCAGGTTTTAGCCTCAGCATGCAGAACTTGGTTCATGAAGCATGCAGCCCTGCCAGACTTGAAAAAGGACAGGGCTCAGTGGATGTGAGCTTGGTCTGAGGGGAACACATCTCCACTGACCACAAAATACAGGGCAAGGGAGTTCAGGAAGGCTTGATCCCGATCTTTGTCACCATCAAAATCCAAGGGCATTGCTGGCTTCACCCTTCCTTGCTTTGGCCTGGTTGCCAACTGCTTGACTTCATCTTCCAAATCTTGGAATCTCCTGAACCCTTTGGCTCGCACTTCTTCTTGCCTCAGCTCTTTGCCTGTTGATCTCACATCTAGTTTCGTCATGATGAGGTGTAGAGTGTTTGCTATTTCCTTATTCTTCACTTGGCTGGCCCAGAGCTGCTCCTTGATATTCTGGATCTGTTTGGACTGATCCATCATCACAGGATTCGAGAGGACACTTGGGGTCTGGCTCAGAGCTGAAGGAATGACGCCGAAGGAGGGGTTGTCAGGTGCAGTGTGCTTGGAGGGCATTCCGAAATCTGACTCAGAGTCACTGATGCTGAAGTTGCCTATGGTGTTACTGTGCGACCCGACTACCAGTCCTTAGGGAAGAGCTTTTCCTGCTGTAAGGGCAACACTTCCTAGACAGCAGAACTCATGCGGAAAAGCTGTGGATCCCTGCTGCCAGCATGCTACCTGTATACCCTGGACCCCTGATCGAAGACAGGGGCACCCACTCCACTCCTGATATAAGTCCAAGCCTCCATGGCTACTGCCTGACACACATCACCCTACCTATGTCCCTGATGCCACTCCAGGATTACTGTGGAATCCAAAGGTTTGGGAGCTTGGCTTTGCATTTGAGATGTGCTTGGGCAATGTTCAGACCTCAGGTTGGGACTGAAGCCAAGCTCAGAAATAGACTTGGAAGGGGGTTCCCCTGACACAAGTGCCATTGTGCTCAAAGAGTACAAAGTGGGACCGGCACACAGCCTGTATGGCATGCCGTAGCCCAAGTGGCACACCCTGAGGTGTTTGAGGTTGGTGGTTTTTGAGGTGCCCACACTCACATTCCCGCAACATATGCTGACACTCAAACTTGCACGCAGGACATCCAGTGCATGGTTGTCATGACTTGTTTATTTTGGTGTGATCTCCCACTGCTCAACTCATCACCCTTCGAATGTTTCCATTACCTTTGTTCATTGTTTAGATGATTCATCAGATCTCCCTCCACGTTCACATCATTCACCATCTCCCCCACCATCAGGCTGGTACCTGATGATTGGTGCGCATTGCACCTCTATTAGAAGTGGTACTGACACTAGGTGCAAGTCACTATTTGTTTACTGTAACCTACAGCAAGAAATAGTCAAAAAAGAGGAAATCTGGTAATAATTTGAAACTATGGAAATGGTAAAGAATCCATCCTTTTTGTTTACAATTTAGAACATCAAGAAAATCTGAATAAAACCAGATGAACATTTATAAGAAATAAATTGTGACAAAATAAATCATATTCACTGCATAATATGCAAGGAAGAATTCTTCATCATTTGCCATAGTGTCAAATTATTATGAGATTTCCTCTTTTTTCACTATTTAATGCTGTGGGTTATGGTAAACAAACAGTGACTTGCACCTAGTGTGATGGTCATTATCTGTTAGGGCCATGGTCTGGGCCAGGCTTCCTGCACCATTGAGAAAGCCAATGCTCCCAACCCTTGCTTTCAGACTCCGTATCGTAATTGGGTATATAAGCAGTACCCCTATAGATAATTCCTTTTTTTTTTGCTGATGTGATGAAACTCGAAAATATTGATACAAGTCAAAAAGGAGGTGTTACCCCGACCTGCCCAATTCCTTATCCTCAATATCAGCTGGCTAGACCTCCCCTGGATATCCGAAAGTGGGACTGGGGCTCCTGCTGGATGGGCCATCCACCTTAGATTGTAGACCTGATGGGGCATATGCGCCCGACCCAGTGGACGAAGAGTTGTGAAAGTTTAACTTGGTCGATGCGGGGTCAAGGTTTGTTGATCTTAGGGTGTCTTTCCCCCATGCGCGCCCTTGGACAACCCGCAAGATGATGAGAAGCGGAGAAATGGACTGAAAACAGGTCTGTTAAGCCTCATGTCCTAACGGCACAGTGCAAATGTTAGTGTGCTACCTGGACCTGCCCGAGAACCGGCAATACAAGGTTCTGTGCCGGGTCGTTGTTGGCATAAGTGATAATAAAAATCAGTGCCACGGCCGAGGTTAGACAAGCTGATTCTATAAACATCGCAGATATCGAGACATAAGGACTGTCTCTGCCTTCCCGAGACCCGACGACCCGGTGGAGCTTGTACCGCATGAGAAGCAGACGGGAGACGATAAGGATCGTGACGAGGAGTGTTGTCCCAATCGAGACAGACGCGTATGTTAGGGCAAAGTTGACGCTGACGGGGCTAAATATGGTTGTGTTTGGTTTTGCCATTTGCGCTAAGAGGAGGCATGACGTTACTGGGGGAGACAATACGTTACTCGCAGTTAGGTCGTCTGGTTTCAATATAAACAAGACATATACATACTAATTGACACGAGATACAGCATGGAAGGAATCACTACCACCCAGTAATTGAAGCTAAATATTACCAAGAAACGATAGAGCTGTGAAAATAAGCCTCAGCACCAGTTGTTCATTTTTTGTGACTTACCAACAGGCCATCCTGAGTCCACCCGTTGACGAAATAGACGCCAAAACCGAAAACATTGGCCCAGAAGCTGTTCTGTTGCATGAAAAAGGCATTCGGTCCACCGGGGTAGTCCCGATTGTCCACAAAGGTCATCTCATTGAAGCGTATGGTCACACCATTGCCGATGGATCCTAGAACAAAGTTAAGGGTGATGTAGGCGATGAAGGCCCAAGAGCTCTTTGGGTCGTTCTTCCGCAGTTTGAGAAGTAAGGAAAGACACAGAAAAAATAGCGTGGCATGGACTCCTGTCATAATAGCGTGAACTGAGAATAATATCTGATGAGGGTGGTGAGAAGGGGAAATGTTACACACCATACGCGACGCCACCAAGGACAGCACCGTCAATGTTCAAACGCTCGTACATGAGATCAGCCTCTGTCTCATTGGCGGGGGCATACTGTGATACACGAAAAGTAGAGCTTTGGGATGTCATATAGGGATCGTCAAAAGGTTCCTGATTGTCAACAGGCCTTGCCAGTGGGCGTCTTATACAGTGTTCTCAAGACCCTTAAGCATAGTCTACCGGAAAATACGCAAGACATCAATGCGCTTGGAATCGCTCTGAGGCAGAGTCTCAGCAGAGCCACGGAAAATCAACTCGTCACACACCAACCGGCAACTGAGGCGCCACTTGCACCCCATGCGACACATTGTTTGTTGGCCGGCAATCTAATCCAGTTGAGCTTCTATGGTAAATCCTTGTTCCCCACCACCCCAGGCCGCGGCCCTGAGCCGGAGCCGAGCCGGTGTTGACTGGCGCTTATGGTACCGTGTCGCCCGATGGGAGTTGTTGATGGCTTGGTATGCTGATTTGTGTGGGCTGTGACATCCATATATACCAGTAGGTAGATGAGGTGTAATCTCTCCCCCGGTGAGCATCTCGTCACTGCCGGCTATCACGACACCACCGTGCGCCTCTGGTATACCCAAACAGGGCAGCTCCTCGACTGCCTCGTGGGCCACAGCGATCGGATTTTAAGCGTCGCGTTCACGCCTGACGGAAACGGCCTCATGAGCGGAGGCATGCACAGGGGTGAAGCGTTGGGATTTGAGAGTCTGAGACCATTGTCAGGATTTGTCAAGCACGAGCCAGCGCAAGCCGGGGCTTTGGAGCCGAGCCGGGCCCTGCCCATCACTAATGCTTGCTTAGAGGAAACAAACAACCAGGTGAGTAGGATATCATGCGGACTCTTATAGTACCATGGCTTCCTAGTCGCGGATTAGGGCATCGGAATCCGCCAGAAATACCCTGGATGGGCAACATATAGTATTCTGTAAACTCGCAATGTTCGTCCCACGACAAAGCTACGATACCTGGTCACCGTAAGGCGCCATTATGGCCACATGTGAATCATGACATGCATGGGAGGGTAATACTGTGCCAGGCCATTCAATGCCAAGATATGCTGAAGCTCAATAAAACATCTCACTCCCAAAAGAAAGGTTGAAATTTTGTTCTTTGTCTCTCTGCATGGCTAGGACCTATCGTCCGGACACACAAGTGTGGTGGAGTAACGCTGTATTCTTTATTGCAGTCCATTTGTCGGCTCTCGTCGCCACGCTTCTCGTCTCGCCATGGAGGACAACTCCAACTGCCACATTGGTGATGGCTGCAGTGTGCTATCAGATGGGGGTGGTGGGGTGCGACATCTATTACCCTGGACTCATCCCTTTAGATATTGAAATAGTGTTGGTGGCTCCAGAATTACTATGGGCTACCATCGTCTGTGGACGCATCGAGCATTTACTGCGCGGAAGCCCTTGCGGATCGTATTGGCTCTCATGGGTACTATGGGGTTTCAGGGCTCAATTAGAGTGCGTCTTTCTGTTTGTGAGCCCACCATGACCAACATTAAAGGCCTCTAGTGGTGGGTTGTGCGCCACAGACTCCATCACAGGTTCGTTGCTACCATAATCTGCCAAACTTATTTGCGCCCTTACAGTAATATGACCAAGGTATACGGACGATCCCATCAATGACCCATACGCAGCCACCAGGGGACTTGTCTTCTCTCACGTCGGGTGGATCTTTATGAAACCAAATTATCCTCGTTGGAACTTGGTAGACAAAAACGACCTTGATCGCGACGTGGTAGTAAGGCTGCAACACAAGTATTATAGTACTGACCCTATTGTTCTGAACGCAAATGGAGCCTCACGGTATGCTTTCTAGTTCCTATAGCGATCTTCGTGTCGTTTGTTCTCCCCACAGCTGTCAGCTGTCTGTGGGGAGATCCTCTTGGAGGATTCGTATGGGGTGGCCTAGTTGCGCGTGTAATTAGTAAGTCTGGATCGTTAAATGCTGCGTGCGTTTCACTTATCGGCCCCGATATGGCCACAGTCTGGCATTGCATATTTTCCGTGAATTCGTGCGTTTTACGTCTATGTCCTGAAGTCATTCGTGGCTCACTTCCTCGTATTAGGCTGGCACATTGGCAAGGGCCGCAACATTTCACTGACGAAATGAGTGCCCGCGGTGATTGGGTTAGTCTAGTGGTTCCCCACCGAACGCTGTTGCTCATTGACGGGAATAGCTTATAGCTGCCTTAAGCGGGGGCGAAGGAAACCATAACTTTGTAAGAATTTACTTCTCGCCTCTCATTTTGACTCACACCCATTTAGCATGCACGTATTACGTCCTCACATATATTGCTCTCCCAGGCTGTCTAAACGCGTTGCCTTCCAGCATGCATTTCCCACTGACTATAGAAATGGGTATACCTGCGTTTATATTTTGAGCGGCTGCACGCTCTAATGTCATTTACAGGCCATTTCTCACCAATGTGGACCCCAGCCGTTGGCTAATATGGCCCCTTCATAAATTTACGCCTCTAATCCCATCGTTGCGTCGAACAGAAGACGTAGATGTTCTCAAAGCGCAACTATATATGCTTCGAACGAAGGCCTCTTCTATCTCTAATAAGAATCCTGTGGCAGCCCGCGAACTAGAACGTCGCGCACAGGTGCTTCAGAGCTCCCTACCGGTGCAAGAAATCACCGAGGGAAAACCAACCTGGGGACGGACAGAATTAGAAGACTTTGTGCTCTCCGGAAGGCGTACCGTAATTCTAATTGAGGGTCATGCAGTCGATGTGACTTCGTTTATCAAAGAGCATGCGAGTGCTTCTTGATATCTTTTGTGGGGCTTGATCAACTAATAAATTACTGTAGCCCGGGGGAGCCAGTATCTTGCAAGAGTACGCGGTATTTGCAGACAAGGGGACACAACATCAGCAGCCCATTCGTGACGCTACGCAGGCCTTTCTAGGTCGATTTAACAACCATACACGAGGTGCTCGAGAACAAATGAGAGCACTTAGAGTGGCTGCGATATCACTGCCCGCAGATGATGTGATGGAGTTCCTGTAGAGCCGGAAGTAAGGCGATCGACGTAGAACTTCCTTGAGGTCAAGTACTAAATTCTTAACGACTATGAACCATTATGCATGTACCCTTTTGTATTGGAGTATTCCTGCTGTCTAGATAAAATGCTCCTCAGACACACGCGAGGCTATTGCCATGAATGCTTGAAATGTCCGTATGGGTATGGTTTGGAAGCTCGGCCGAGGGCGACTGAGATGGCCGTGAGTCACGCTATTTGACCATGAATCAGGAGGTCGAGTTATAGGCGGGCGAGGCTTCAATGCACTGAATATCCGGTTTGAGCGTCGAGAGTAAATGAAGGCGTTCACCAAGGGGTCGGTGCAAGAGACACGACTTCGCTTAATTAGAGAGAGTATCTAGTATCAGAAGGGGACACTGAGCTGGACGCTGAGGTGTCGCTCGGTGTTAAGATCTACTGGTGATGGGCTAGAGAATATGCCATTGGCATCAGTGGCTTTTATACCTCAGCGGTTGTTGGTCACCGGCGGAAATATATCAAATAATACGCACTCGAGCTAGACAATTATCATTTCTGAAAGACCTCTCCCGAAGAATGCCATCATACGCCGTGACTGCTGCGTGGGGCTATTGGGCTCGACTTGAAATAATGGCCTATATTACCATTCTTTGAATGCATTGCCGAATTGCTGAACATGTCGCCTTTGCACCAGTGGGTGATGGCGCTACTGCCGGTGAGGTTTCATCATCCCCACTGAAGATTGGTCGTACGAACGTGGAATCCTTGAAGACTATGTAACTGATCGCAAGACAGTGAAGATTAAAGCTTTAAATGAAGGGATACATTTATTTTCGTCTTGGCTTCTGGCTTAGTATACAGCAACTGGAGCAGAGAAGCGTAGTTGAGTCATCCGGTAGCGCAATATCACTTTCCAGGATCCGCGAGGACCTCCGAATGGTTCCGGGGTGAAAAGATTATATCGTTGCCTAATTAGGGCGTGATGAGCCCAAAGGTATGCATCAAGACACCGCTGGAAATCATTGCACAGGTCACTAGAGAGTTATGGGCAGGTTAGTATCGTATTTTCCAACACCAGACCGATGAATGGGCTCCAGTGTCTTAGATGATGTCCTCAGAGAGACAAGGTATGCCAGCAGTACTGCGTCGGCGAGATTATGCTGCAAAGACATATGTTACTGTAATCATTGGAATTCGGGAGTTACGGTAAATCCGCATGGATTTGTTATGTAAAATCATCACAGAGTGATTACTTACATTAATCGCATTGTGGCCAACCTCAGACGGGCGTGTGCATCTGTTGAGCTGTTTGGCATCAGCAGTGAAACGTGAATGTCTTTTGCGATGGGAGCGGTATAATTCAGCTGGATTTGCTGTAAAGCCACATAGAAGTCTTGCGGGAATGGTTCGCCACATTCTCTCTACAAGAATATTAGCATCCGACATAGTTTGCCATAGCAGACAGTACTACATCTTTGTACATATATGGTTTGAAAGGGTTCTAACCAACTTGAGGTTGAGTGCTGCGAAGTAGGCGTGACTGTAATGAAAATTGGGAAGAACACCGCAGCGGAAGGTAGAAAACACAGACTACATCGGGTTCGCTTTGCCCTTTATTCAGTTTTTTCAGTAGGTATGTCCTTACACTAGACCGACGGTGTCCCCGCGGTCGCACGTGACCTCGCACACGTCGCTTCCCTATTAGCTCAGTTGGACAAGTCTGATGAATAGGGGGTGGCAAGACATGTTACTAATGTTGCTGCGAGCTGCCCTGAAGTTGGTACGAGCTAGTGCCAACCGCGGACGGCTCACGAAGGCTAACAGTGGCAGTTTTCCTCGTTGATTGGATAAGTATGAACAAAGATTTAAACAGCGATGAAATGACGCCAACCAAACACTGTACAAATAGGAAGGCCCGTGCGCAAATAAAGTTTGGGCTATGTGGCACGTGACATCCGCGTCGCGACTAGAGCGTCTATTTGTCCTTTATATGCGTTCGTGCAATTTTGCTCCTTGTTCCGAACCAGTATTTACCTCTCCTCAGTTCTCACCACCTTCGTACAATCTCCCCTGTAACACACGATGCCTAAAGCCAGCACACGTACGACAGCTTTTCGGATGCCTAGCTCCACATCATTGATGCCTTTCTTTCACCAGAAACATCGACGAAAGCTGCCACTAAGGCGGCCAACACGAAAGCAACTAAGCCTGGTATGTACTCGTCTCTTCGCCTTTCGAACCATATTCACTCCACTCACAGCTAAAGAAGAGAAGACCAAGCGCGCTCCATCCGCGTATAATGTTTTCATGAAAGACAAACTTGCTGGTTTCAAAGCCAATCATCCCGAAATGTCGCACAAAGACGCGTTCAAGGCTGTGAGTCATCATTAATCATTCCCTGTTTCATCCACACCCCACCTTCATCGTTGCTGACTATTTCTCGTGTTTCTAATCCCTTTCAACGCGTCTTGCATCCTCACCATCATATGCCGTTCTCACGCATGCTATTTTTCCTTCAGGTCGCGGGTCTATGGAAGGACGCCGCCGAAAATCCCAATCGCGGCCAGGACGCGGGCCCGAAGAAAAAGTCGACTGAAGATAAGGAAAATTCTACCTCAAAGCCGAAAAAATCTACAGCATCAAAGAAGAAGAAGGTAGTAGAACAAAGTGAAGAAGAGGATGGTGACCAACCGGGAAGCGATGAGTAGCTGTCATGTTTTACCAGTATGTGCTTAGTCCACCTCTAGAGCCTCCGTGCTTAGCTTTGCTTCTTTGGCCCATGTCCCCTGCTCAGATATCTTTCCAGTCGTTGCGTATCTCATCAACGCACCTCTACGTTTCTCCTTATCGTCGCGTGTGCCTCGCCATGAACCTGTATCTTGTACGACGTGTACCTGTCCGTATCATAAACATGCGCTTGGCCGCTGTATATCCTCCACCGCATATTCGGGGCTATAATCCCATAAAGCAAATGAGTTGTACTGCCGTGATCAATGGGACATTTGGTACAGGCAGCGTAAGCTTACTAGTTTCACGTAAGAACGTATTATTGTGGCAGGTCCGACTTTACGTAATAGGCGGGCGCTTATATGATGACAGTTTACGGTCTCCTGAATCGGCCGTGTTGGGTATTGCACGGTCTCTAGATGACAGATTCTTTGCCGTTGCAGACCATGATACCAACATCCCTTTCACCTCTAGTTTCCAAGGAAGTATACCACCTGTTCGGATTCCCTATCGCACACTCAGCTTCACCTGCTTTCCACAACTATATCTTTTCCCGCCTGGGACTCCATGACAGAACATACAAGTTGACCCCAGTGACTCACATTGGGAGACAGATACGTGAGATCTGTCGGGCGAAGGACTTTGGTGGGGCGAGTGTGACAATGCCGCTGAAAGTTACCATCGGGTGTATTCTTGACGAGGTGACCGACGAAGCACGCGCCATTGGCGCCGTGAATACTCTCGTGCAAGAATGCGATGAGCGAGATAAAAAGGTGCTCGTTGGAACTAACACGTATGAAATCACTCTCGTACAATCGAGTCTATCCCGACACCCTCCTCCCCCCATGTTACAGTGACTGGCTTGGCATTAGAACTGTCCTCCTTCAATATCTTGGACCAGCTCCATGCACAGAACCCGCTGCTGGACAAGTAGTTTCTGGTGTTGCTGGTCTCGTACTCGGAGGTGGCGGTGCAGCACGGGCTGCCGTCTACGCACTCGCATCGCTGGAGTGCGCGCCCATATACCTTGTGGGCCGTGACATGTCCGAGCTCGAGGCTCTAGTCGTACACTTTCCACAAATCCCATGCGTTCCCATTTCTGATCCCGCCGATGCCGTCAACGTCCAAATCGCTGTTGGCTGTATACCTGCTGTCGCTCCCGTCACACCGGAAGAGGTTGCCGCTGATGTGTGCGCACGAAGGATTTTCTCCTCTCCGTCCTCCAGCTCGGGTGGGAATAAGCGTGTCTTTTTAGACATGTGCTACAAGCCTCGAACTACACCGCTCATGCTGCATGCTGGGGGAGCTGGCTGGATCGTGGTCTCTGGCATAGAAGCAATGATAGAACAAGGTTTTGCTCAGGCACGGATGTGGCTTGCTAAGTCCGTTCACCCTCGAGACTCCATGGATTTTATAACACGCGAAATCGAAGACGACGTCCGGGCATTCATCAGAGGGATGCCTGACATCGTTTCGGCCGACGAGGGGTCTCCACACGACGACAACGTGGAGGTCGATCGTTGATGGTCGAACCATCAGTTGATCCTAAATTGTTAGAACACGAGGGTGGTGAGGCAAAGTGGAGTATGGCACGAAGGTATGTTCTGGCAACGCCAAACTTTCCGAATGGCAGGTTTCAATAAACGCATAAAAGTCGCCTAAGGGGAGTGGAAGAATCGGCATACATGCACCATGCCTCTTGCGAATATTTAAAAACATGAGCCAGGTCTTTCGACACAAAGGAGCCTCACACAAGAAGCATATGGATATATTCCTGGCCGAGCCTACAGGAGTGCAGTGCTCGAAGCCTGCTATTCATGATTCTCTTGACACTATCCTCACAAATAGCCAGAGAATTTTATATCTTGATTTGCCAATGCTGCGTTACAATACGGTGGCACTAAATTTCCTGGAACTATGCCCGGGAGCCGGGAGTATTAGGAATTACTGAGAACTTCGCAGGACATCTCGGCCAGATTACTTTGGTATTATGGTTCTCTTTGTCGCCAAGCCGTATAGTGAGTGAGATCGCTACCAATGTTGAGAAAGTGATACAGAGTTGCTGTAGTTTATTCTGAGAGGAACTGCGGACTTTGAATCGAGGCACGTTAAATATGTTCACGATTTCGGCAACCGTTGCGGGCCGAGGCACTTCGGTCACGAGTGTACTGACTCAAGTATTTCATCATGGGAATGGGGCCGCTGACGGAGAGAAGTTTCTTTTATCGCGACAAGCTCACCAGCCGTCTAACTCCTGAGGCCTGATCATGCAACTGTCTTTGAAGGAGGACCGTCCAACACCGAAAGAGGTCTATAACTTTCGAATGTATCTCTTTGCTGTCATGGTCAGCTTTGGGAGTGTCGAATTTGGTTACGATTCTGGATTTATTGGTATGTCAATAGTCTCCCTCTAACATTCCTCCTACTCCATCTGATACCCACGTCGAATCTTCAGGTTCGACTCTTGCATTACAGTCGTTCAAAGACGCATTTAGAATGAACAACTTGTCCACTGCAGCAGCGAACAATATATCTTCTAACATCGTAAGCGTGTTTCAGGGTGGCTGCTTTTTCGGCGCGCTTCTTGCCCTTCCTATATCCGACCGCTATGGCCGTCGCATATCCCTTATTATTTCCAGCAATGTTTTCATCATCGGCAGCTTGTTGCAGACTTTTGCAAACGGAAGTTTGAATATGATGTATGCTGGCCGAACACTCAATGGTTTGGGCGTTGGCAGTGCGACCAGTATCATACCCGTATTCATAGCCGAGTTCTCACCTCCCGCAGTCCGAGGGCGTGTCGTAGGCATTTATGAGATTATGTATCAAATTGGAGCCCTGGTGGGGTAAGTGTAACTGAGTGGTTTATATTCTCTCCACTGACACGTGAAGTCAGATTTTGGATCAACTACGGCACCGCGTTGCACATTCCGAATAGCTCCACAGCGCAATGGCGAATCCCGATCGCTGTGCAAATTATTCCTGGGAGCCTTCTTTTCATATCTATGTTTGTTGTGAGAATTCTTTTTTCTGCCTCAATGTGCCTCACTCACGATGTGCAGGTATGGGAGAGTCCTCGATGGCTCGCCCAGCGTGGGCTTTCCGACAGATGCCTATCCACACTCTCTCGGGTTCGAAAGCTGCCAAGGGACCACCCATACATATTGGCTGAGATGCAAGACATGCGCTCACAGCTAGAACGTGAAGACAAAGTCGGCGGCGGAGCATCATATTGGCAACTCCTCAAAGAGCTCTCAAAGCGCGGCCATCGCAACCGAGTCGGACTAGGCGTCGGCATGATGGTTTTTCAAAACCTCTCTGGGATAAATGCGATAAATTACTACTCACCCACGATCTTCCGAAGCCTCGGTGTTGCTGCTCCAGATGCCGCACTTTTTGCGACTGGCATTTATGCGGTTGTGAAACTGGTTGTCAGCGTTGTTTTCCTGGTGTTCCTCGTTGACCGTATGGGTAGACGCCGTGCGTTGCTCATAGGCTCCGTAGGTTCGGCGGTGTCAATGTGGTATATCGGGGTGTACATATTCCTTGGGAAACCCTCGTCAACCGATGTTGGTAGGTCTCCAGGTGGCTGGGCAGCTATCGCTGCGATCTATATCTTCGTGGTATTCTATTGTGCGAGCTGGAATGGCATTGCGTGGATAATCCCAAGTGAAATATTCACTGTACGGACTCGAACGCTGGGCGTGACAATAAGTTAGACCTACTATTACTATTACGCTCACACCCATTAACCGCTTGTTCGAGCAGCAACTATGACTCAATGGTAAGATAATTCTAAATCTTCTCTCAAGCGATCTTCTTATCAAATGCGTTACTCACGCATATCAGGCTGATGCAATTTGTTATCACGAAATCTACTCCATTTATGATCACAAGCATTGGTTATGGAACCTATTTCTTCTTTGGTGCCTCTATGTCGATATCTTTTGTTTGGGTCTGGTTCCTTCTGCCGGAGACGAAGGGATTACGCCTCGAGGATATGGACGTCATATTTGGTTTGCCAGAGAGTCATAACAGTACGCCCGAAGAGAAATCACAACAGCAACCGGAGGATAGTGATGAGAAGGATGCAGTCGAACCGACCATCGAGAGTCTGGATGTATGATGAATGGTAGTCACGGTGGTCATCGACTTGCCACCGGAGTACCGGTTCTATCAATGATATCCTTCTGAGGTACAACACAGCACTGTAGGGGCGAGAACACGAGTACGTGATTAGGAGCTAAGAACGGCCGGAATGATTCGATCATATATGACACTCAGTGTGGAAGGAATACTGCGGTGTTCGGATCTGGCTAGCGGTCTCTATAATTGAACCTACATACCATGCACTTTTAAGCCCGTGTATGGCGGCCTGTAGGAAGTCGGGTCGCGTGTCAACCCCCAACCTAAATGCATAGTCATAACACGTACTTATTGCACTTACCACGTACGTGACCGGGCTTATCAACGTACGCCCCTCCCAGCCCCATTCTGGGGTTCATTCCTCAGGGAGGTTCGACCTCAGCTCTCCACGTTCTCTGTTAATTGGCAGGTGCATGCACCGACCGCGCGTAGGTGGACAGATCAACACGCGACCCGACTTCCTACAGGCCGTCATACACGGTCTTAAAAGTGTCCGGCTGTTCTTAACTCCAAATCACGATCACGTACTCGTGTTCTCGCCGCCAGTACAGTGCCGTGGTGCACCTGAGAAAGATATCTTGATAGAACCGGTACTCCGGTGGCAAGTCGATGACTACAATGACTACCATTCATCATATATCCAGACTCTCGATGGTCGGTTCGACATTTGTATCCTTCTCATCACTATCCTCCGGTTGCTGTTGTGATTTCTCTTCGGGTGTACTGTTATGACTCTCTGGCAAACCAAATATGATGCCCGCATCCTCGAGGCGTAATCCCTTCGTCTCCGGAAGAACAAACCAGACCCAAACAAAAGATATCGACATAGACGCGCCAAAGAAGAAATAGGTTCCATAACCAAGGCTTGTGATCATAAATGGAGTAGATTTCGTCATGGCAAATTGCATCAGCCTGGAATTCGTGAGTAACGCATTTGACAAGAAGATCGCTTGAGAGAAGGTTTAGAATTATCTTACCAGTGAGTCATAATTGCTGCGCGAATGGAAAAGCGGTTAATGAGTGCAAGCGTGGTGATAGTAGGTCTAACTTATTGTCACGCCCAGAGTTCGAGTCCGTACAGTGAATATTTCACTTGGGATGATCCACGCAATGCCATTCCAGCTCGCAAAATAGAATATCCCGAAGATATAGATCGCAGCGATAGCTGCCCAGCCACCTGGAGACCTACCAGCATCGGTTGGCGAGGGTTTCCCAAGGAATATGTACACCCCGATATACCACATCGACACCGCCGAACCTACGGAGCCTATGAGCAACACACGACGTCTGCCCATACGGTCAACGAGGAACACCAGGAAAATGACGCCGACAACCAGTTTCACAACCGCATAAATGCCAGTCGCAAAAAGTGCGGCATCTGGAGCAGCAACACCGAGGCTTCGGAAGATCGTGGGTGAGTAGTAATTTATCGCACTTGCCCCAGAAATATTTAGAAAAACAATCATGCCGACGCCTAGTCCGACTCGGTTGCGATGGCCGCGCTTTGAGAGCTCTTTGAGGAGTTGCCAATATGATGCTCCGCCGCCGACTTTGTCTTCACGTTCTAGCTGTGAGCGCATGTCTTGCATCTCAGCCAATATGTATGGGTGGTCCCTTGGCAGCTTTCGAACCCGAGAGAGTGTGGATAGGCATCTGTTGGAAAGCCCACGCTGGGCGAGCCATCGAGGACTCTCCCATACCTGCACATCGTGAGTGAGGCACATTGAGGCAGAAAAAAGAATTCTCACAACAAACATAGATACGAAAAGAAGGCTCCCAGGAATAATTTGCACAGCGATCGGGATTCGCCATTGCGCTGTGGAGCTATTCGGAATGTGCAACGCGGTGCCGTAGTTGATCCAAAATCTGACTTCACGTGTCAGTGGAGAGAATATAAACCACTCAGTTACACTTACCCCACAAGGGCTCCAATTTGATACATAACCTCATGAATGCCTACGACGCGTCCTCGGACTGCGGGAGGTGAGAACTCGGCTATGAATACGGGTATGACACTGCTCGCACTGCCAACGCCCAAGCCATTGAGTGTTCGGCCAGCATACATCATGTTCAAACTTCCATTTGCAAAAGTCTGAAACAAGCTGCCGATGATGAAAAAGATGCTGGAAACAATAAGGGATATGCGACGGCCATAGCGGTCGGATATAGGAAGGGCAAGAAGCGTGCCGAAAAAGCAACCACCCTGAAACACGCTCACGATGTTAGAAGATATATTGTTCACTGCTGCAGTGGATAAGTTGTTCATTCTAAATGCGTCTTTGAACGACTGTAATGCAAGAGTCGAACCTGAAGATTCGACGTGACTATCAGATGGAGTAGGAGGAATGTTAGAGGGAGACTATTGACGTACCAATAAATCCAGAATCGTAACCCAATTCAGTACCCCCAAAGCTGACCATGACAGCAAAGAGATACATTCGAAAGTTATAGACCTCTTTCGGTGTTGGACGGTCCTCCTTCAAAGACAGTTGCATGATCAGGCTTCAGGAGTTAGATGGCTGGTGAGCTCCTCGAGATAAAAGACTCTTCTCTCCGTCCATTGTCCATATATGATGAAAATACTTTTCAGTAATCTCGCGACCCCCAGAAGTGCCTGGAGTCGGGGACATATATTCCGAACATGCCTTGATTCAAAGTCAGCAGTTCCTCTTCGAACAAACTACTGTCTACAACTTGCTCAACTTTGGTAGCGGCCTCACATTCGGCTTGGCGGCAGAGAGAAACATAATACCAAAGTAATCTGGCCGAGATGTCCTGCGGAGTACTCAGTAATTCCTAATACTCCGCGTAGTTCCGGGAGATTTAGTGCCACCGTATTGTAACGCAGCGTCGGGAAACAAAATATAAAATTCTCTGGCTGTTTGTCAGGATAGTGTGAATACTGAACAGCAGGCTTCGAGCACTGCATTCCTGTAGGATCGGCCTGGTATATATCCACATGCTACTTGTGTCACTGTGTGAGGCTCCTTTGTTTGAAAGACTTGACTCATGGTTTTAAATAATCGCAAGAAGCATGATGCATGTATCACGATCCGCATACCGCATCTGTTTCGTCCACTCCACATAGGTGTCGTTCTATGCGTTTATTGAAACCTGCCATTCGGAATGTTTGGTGTTGCCAGAACATACCTTCGTGCCATACCCCACTTTACCTCACCACCGTCCTGTTCTAGAAATTCAGGATCAACTGATGGTTCGACCATCAACAACATTTCGACCTCCGCGTTGTTGTTGACAACTGTTGTATGGAGACCCGAGGCGTCGGCGGAAACGATGTCAGGCATCCCTCTGATGAATGCCCGGACGTCGTCTTCGATTTCGCCTGTTAACGTTATAAAACCCACGGAGTCTCGAGGGTGAACAGACTTAGCAAGCCACATTCGTGCCTGAGCAAAACCTTGTCCTAGCATTGCATCCCTGAATTAACCACAGATGACAGAACGCGCGGGGCTGGGAGGGACGTAAGTTGATACGCCCGGTCGCGTACGTGTAAGTGCAGTACGTGTTATGACTATGCGATGAGATCTCGAGAAAAATACAAGATCATTGTTATAAGTCTACATAACTCTTCAACCTATAGCTAGCGAATAGTTACTAGTACACTGAAGCGTGCAATGTACAGATATAGTTCTTAATTACCGCAATGTGTTTCAGGCTTTCAGTATTTGCACTGGCACTACTATAATCACGTAGCAAGACAAGTGGTATATAGAAAACACCCACCCCCAGCGCGGGCTGTCGCTCTGCGGTCTCTCCATTCCCCACTTCCCACTCTGAATCCCCACTATATCAGTATGCTTCTTGCCCGATAAAGCAGCACCCCTCCCGTCCCTTTATACACAACACCAAGAACCTTATGAGTATCTGGGTCAGATTCAGGGATAAGCACCAGGAAATTGCAACAGAAACGTCAGCCTGGCGTCGGTTCAGCGGTCCAGCAATTAAGAATTAATCGTGTACCATACAGTCAGGATAAGAAGGTTCGTTAGCACCGAAAGCGGATCAGCAGACGGGAGGCCCCCTGCGATGCCGCAAGACAGGCTGCTCTTGCTCCCCTTAGACTGTTGGGGCTTAATCTCGTTCGGACGGTTGGAAGCAGGCGCCTTTCTTCTTTCTACGCTGGGATGTCTACTGACATGCTCCACGTCGGGACGTCTGTGGACAAGTGCATATGCACGTGCCGCAGGGGATCCGCCAGAAATAGCTCTCGCTTTGACAAGTGGGGGCGTTCCGGTGCCAAAGCATTTCTCCAGAGCAGCTTGAGCAAGCGAAGCAACGAGACATGCGTAACCACGCGACTTACTTGTGTCAGTAACGAAGACGTTGAGAAGACCTCATAGGTTTGAGAGGCACTGAACAGCGGCTTTAGCGTCCCAACCATGCCGCCGGTGATGTTTATGGCACCCGTCACGTTGACACAACTGTCTATACTGACTGCGGCACGCTTTTCGTTTGCGATTGATCCACGCGATGCAACGGCCCGTTTGGAAGACGTTCCGTTGTCAGATGGTAGGACAGGAATAGTGGATTCGCCATTCGCTGTAGAGTTTGCTGAACCGTTTCCGGACTCTGTTCCATTGCCGGATGCGGGGGAAGGAATGGTGGAGTTTCCACTCCCAGCATCCGGATCGACGGTCGTGGTCTTTACTTGGCCAGCTTTAAACTCAAATCCACTGTTCCCGAAATATCCGCGTTCATGAACAGTGTGGCTTGCAAAAAGCCATTGCCCAGAATGATGCCAAAATCGAACTAAGGACACAACATTTGAACCCCCGAAGGCTGAGAACATGGAAGTACGTACACGGGCCACGGCTTCCTGACTCGGTTTTGGCCTGGCAAAACCTGAGTCGGGCCATGGAGCCGGATGCGCCAACGGCTTTGGCCTGGCACCGGCCTATTGGCGGCTCGGCCTGGCCCAGGCCGGCCATGCCCATCACTAGTTAAAACTCAGCTGATATTCCGGCCCCGATGTTCAGGTGCCAGTTGACAGGTCGACATATCAGTAAAATATATACTGGGTGCCTCACGGCGCCTGCTGCCACAGATTTTGAGTCGGTTTGAGTCGAGGTGATGTTTCTAGTTCCCAATCCGAATCGATTCTCCCCCTTGGAGTCCCTGCCCAGGATTGGCGGCGGAATTGCCACGCAGATAATTCGCATGCCAGCAGCTTCTCCTACTTTGGATGCCATTGAAATAGGGTTGGCATCAGTGAGCGCTATAATATGACATGATACATCAGTATAGCCACTTTCCATCGCTCCCACGTTACCGTACTGTACGAAATTGCTTCCGACGGAGTGCCTATAAGTATACATAGCACTATGAATACGAACTAGGCAGACCTTCTTAGCGTGACTAAGTATACTACTTTGAGTCCGCGTTCCCGAGAAGCACTTGTGCACTCCAGTATTCTTGTTCTTTACACTACTTTCTCTGTTCGCCTACATGAGAACGCATGTCACCCACCGTTGATCTGTTAGTATCGGAGCTTTATATCTATCGCTATGTAATAGGTGCGTGGCATGGTCATGGAAATTTGTGCAGTCACGTCAAGCTCTCAGTACTGTAGCTTCAGTATATATCGTCCTACTCTTGGAACACCTGGCCTCTTTACCTCAGGTTGGTAAGACTCTTAATATTAACTGCCATCTATGAACTCGTTCATGCAGGAGATCGAGTTTATTTGGGGGCAGAAGACACCAGGAAGTTTACCGCGATTTTTTTTCCTCTTGTATCGCTATTCCGCGGTTGCTGGTCTTACCATTATCAATCATAGTAAGCGTCCACCTGGCGTGTGTGCTAGTTCAGGACTGACATGGTGTAGTAATGGCGGGTATCTCACGTCCTTTGGAACGCAACGTAAGTTGTGCAGAAAATTACACTCAGCATGTAGCTGACAACTTGACTCCCAGCAGTCCGTCCGTCCCTGACTCCCTCATTCAAAACTAATGTTGTATTCAACTCAGCTGTAAACAAGCCATAGCTATGATAGCCGCTCTTTCCATCTTTTCAACAGGCATCGCGGATGCTCTCGTTATGCTACGAGTATCTGTTCTCTGGGGGCGCCAGCGTCTCATATTGGGTATTCTCCTTTTCTCTTGTTTCAGTACATTTTCAGCCGCAGCTATATCTCTCGTGATCCTTGCAACAAAACTTGTTGGTATGTTGAGTTACTTAATTTCATGGCTCGCATGTGCTAATGCTTGCCGCAGCAAACGCCGAGGTCGTGCCATCTGTGAGCCTATGCGTCTTCCCCATTGGCGGACATCAAGTAACTGTCGGAGTATGGGTTCCGGGGGTGGGTTTCCGACCTGAGAATGCACCTTGAGTGGGTGCCAGGTGCCATTGATTGTCGCTAAAGCTCTTCTGGTAGATGGTCTTTGACGGTCTGGTGTTGTCTTTGGCTGGCTGGAACGCATGCGCACGACCTCGGACGCAACAGACTGCCTTCACTGTGGCATTATATCGGGACGGTGTTATTGTGTTTCTGGTCTGTACAGCAGTAAAGCGGACCTCACAGGAGAAAACTAATATGACATCCCAGATCCTGGCTGGTTTGTGAAATAATTCGGCGAAATGGGAATTATTGACATCATCCTCCAGGCCTCCGCGCCGTTAGCTTGTTTGCCTCAGTATTTGGCAGTGAACTTTATCTTCTGGGACTCTGGTGAGAAACCAGATAGAATATTGAGACGACGAATCTTGAAGCTCACAACTACTACTAGCATATCATGGCCAATGTCAACCATCACGCTCAGCCGATTTATATTCCGTCTGCGCCGCCTCGAGAAGGGACTGGCCCTCCCCTCAAACAGCGCGGGCGACACCGCTGTCGCTAATGCCGATTCAGGATCGTACAGTTTGCCGGCGGCCTCTTCTGTATCCGTTCAGGCGCGACATAACTCCTTAGGTTGAATTCGGAGGTAGCAAATTTCCGAGGCGAAAGTCAATTAGAGACCTCACGGCGCCGGGAAAAGGACAAATGCTGAGGGGGGAAGTAGCGTAAAATAATATAGTCGTAGCTCTGGGTCGATGTCAAGGAGCAAACTACGATGCGTCCGAGTTCAGAACCAAAAGCGGCGCAAAGCTCGTCCATATGACCATCAGGCGAGACCTGCATTGCACGGTCGAAGCGAACCGTGTAGTAAGAAGTCCACTCCAATCTGTACTGAGCAGCGACTGTAGCCTTTGTCCCGTGCGAAGCGACGATGCGCGAATCTTTTTTTTTTCTTTTTCATAATCCAATTTATTGTCTTTTGGGGCAATGCCCTTTGTAAGACGTTAACTACAAAGCGCCTGCCAACATAATGTTCTACCTGTCCTTTTCTTCTCTATCTCCGCATGTGCACCATGGGCGAAGCCCTGGGCTTGTTTGCGCTTTATTTGGTGGGGAGTATGTGTCATTGTGCCTGGCACTGCAGAATTCCCCTTGCTGTTTCCTCTTATGCTCCCCTCTCCCATCACTGCTGGAGTTCTAGGTTTCCATACATCTTCCCAAGTCTCCTTGTGTCATGGATGTATCTGTTGGGTGCATATATGCACCAGACTTCAAACCCAACATTTCCTTCATATATTGTTTTTTCTTTCAATTTTGACCTAAAATTATGCCGGCTTTCATTCTATGATTTTTTAAAATTTCCTCTCTATGTACCTGCTTCAGTCACGCAAGACCGAAGCTATTAATGTCCTCCCTAATCTAACTGTTCAGCCGTGCCGGGGCCGGCACTGGTGACAATATGCAATGTCGTGGTTTCGTCAATGCCTATATGGTCAATATTTTCCTTGATTTTTTTCGAGGCTGTATTACTATCTCTTTTCATTTTCAGCCAAACTGACCCTTTGTGGGTGGTTGTGGACAAATTTCCTTTTTGGGCTACAGTCGTTCACTAATGCGTGACATTTTTAGCCCTCCAGTGCCAGATGGGCACTAAAGGGCTGGAACCAAGTATATGCAAGTGAAACAGGCCAATGCATAGCTTTCCCTCCTCAGTGTTGACTATGACTGAGGAGGTGAGTTTATTAGTGTATCTTCGTAGTATTTAACTGAAAAACATGTAGAAAACTAAATAGGTAACTTTCAATTATATTCTTAGTGTTGACTATCACTGAGGAGAAAACTAAATGGTTCATAAGTCTCCTGGAAGTCCCATCTATCGGACTACTGGTCTATAATACTCTACTGTGTCCAAACTGAGTTGCTACAGTATTGAAACAGGTGAGGTAGGGCCTTGGGCTTGCCTAGCATCACTAATTTTGCACTTCTCCGGAGAGCTCGCTTGGTCCTTTCCCTCTGCTTCGCGTATGCTGGGCATCTGAACAAGAAGCGATACACTGTTTCCTCTGTGTGATTGCAGGCCAGGCATATCAGTGTGTCTGTTTTGCCAATCTTGTAGAGGTGTTTATTCAGCTCTGCATGTTCCATTCTGAGCTGAACAAGGAGGCTAACATGTCTTTGTGGCAGCTCTTGGCTAAGTCTTGTGTATGCATTCGACGGCATGGATGGATCAATCTTGTGTGCAATTACAGCCCTCAGTGACCTTGAAAAAACTGCCTTTACTTCCCCTCTGATCTGCTTCTGGAACCTTCGTATTTCTGCTGCCCTGCTCCTTGGAAGCTGACCCCTGCACTAGATGGGTATGAATCTCTCTTCGTTTGACTCCCCTTTCACCGCCCTCTTCACCTCCTAATCAGCCCTCTCATTTCCCTTCACCCCTTTGTGCCCTGGTACCCACCTTATGACCACCTTTGCCCCTGGCTGCTGCTCTGTGACTCCCTGTATGTGCCTGTGAAGTGCATTCACTATGTACTGAGCCGGTTGTCAGGGGAACCCTAATCACACACCGCTTTATTGCCAATGTGCATTATTGCTGATGTGCATTATTGCTAATGTGCATTATTGCTAATGTGCATTATCACCACTTGCACATTACCACAGCATGCACTTTATTGCGACATGTGATCGGGGGCCCTGAGCCTCTCCTAGCCTTCAGCATCCTTCTGTCTTGTTTTCTGTTGTTTCCCTTCTTGTTCCAGCAAGTTCCAACATCATTCCTTTCTTATCTGTCTGGCCCTGTTATTGCTGGTGTGATTGCTTATGTAACTTGGGCATTCAGTGATCAGGATAGCATGCCTGCATGCTGCTTGATTGTCAGTGCCAATTATGTAATTGAGGGATAAGAAGGGAGATAGAGACAGATGGAGCAGAACACGAAGCGCAACGTGCGAGAGAGTAGACACTAGCAAGGACACTGTTAACTCACGGTCATAGGGGTAGAAACCGGTAGAACGTCATGGAACACCGGAATGGCAATCACCGGTGTTAGCAATGGTGACAGGTGACACAAGTGTAACAAGAAGAAGAATACTACCTACAAGGCTAGGAAAAATAGTAGAAATAGCGGGAAAAATGCCGGACGATCCTCACTTCATAACAAATTACATACCTCTGCCCCCTTTTCACATTGAGTAGCTTGGATCCCATGGCCACTCCTACAAATTCAGCTTAGAATACAGTGTGTTCTTGCTTGGTGCCCATATATAGTCTGACCGCCTACTTCTCAACCCCACCTCTGTACAGCACTGCCACTGCACCCACTCTGTTTCCTCCTCCTCCACCACCACCTTTCAGGTTGCCTTTGCCCCATGTTGGAGTACCTCTGATTGGGCCTCCCAGCCCAGCCCCCCTATACCTCCTGGCCCAGCTCTGCCTCCTGGTGGAGGGCCTTGGCCGCAACCAGGATTCACCTGGATCCCTTATTATCCATTTCCTTTCACATACCCTCAGGCCAACCCAGACAGTGATTCTGATGCTGTGAAGCCTGACAAATTCACAGGAAAGGAGCCTCACCTTCTCTGAACATTCATCGTTAGTTCTGTTTGGTCTTCGACAACAAGCCCTGAAAGTTCCAGCATGAGCAACAACAAGTCTCTTATGCAGCATCCTACCTCAGTGACATTGCTTTGATTTGGTGGCAACCCTTTCTCATCCAGGTCCCTGAACCTCCCATTTGGAGTGACTGGCATATCTTTGTCAATGAGCTTAATTGTCTTTTCAGTCAGGCCAACATCATACAGGTGTCTGAGCAAGCTATTTGTGAACTCAAAATGCTTGACACTCATCGTGTTAATCACCACATGACCACTTTTGCTGAGTTGTCCTCTTACATCGAGTGGAATGATACCGCCCTTCACGATGCTTTCTATAACAGTCTTGCCAAGCATATCAAAGACCACATGCTCTCTTACTAACATCCCAAAACCTTCAATGATCTTAAATGTCAGGCTTTTCACATTGACAATCGCTACTGGAAACGCCAAGGTGAAAGGCAGACTACAACTTCCATTCGTCTCCCTTCCTCTTCCAAGTCATCCTCCACACCTTGTGCTAACACTCACCCCAGACCCCCTGCAGCAGCTACTGGCAAACAGAAAGACTTTTCTGGTATCCTCGATGCTACCGGACATCTCACTGAAGCCAAGAAAGAGCAACGAAAATCCAAGGGCCTTTATCCATATTGTGGTGAACCCCCCACACAGCATGCAAAGGGGTGCCATTATCAGGAGCCTGCCTCAACTACTGGTAGGGTGATCTTCACCCTCGAAGGTGATCCCCAGGTTGCCACTCTTCAAGAGGTCTGCGAAGATAGTGAAGACTCCCCTGCAGAAAACTAGTTTGTGATCCCTCTGCGGTGTTAACAATGGGCCATCCTATTTCTTTGAACAGCACTCTCATTCACTCTGTACCATCAGTTTATCCATTGGTTCCCATTCCGACTCATCTTTCATTATCCATGTACACCTTCCCAGTCTCTCCAACTCCATTCCTACTCTCATCGACTCTGGTGCTACTTCAAATTTCATTGACAGCTCATTCTCCTCCTATCCTGGCTTCACATGTACATCACATCGTTTGCCGATCACTCTCTGCCTTTTCGATGGAAAGCCAGCTACGGGTGGTTTCATTCATGAATATCTTGATACTACTCTCACATTCAGTGACTCCTCTTCACAGGACATTTTGCTAGTCACAAAATTACACCCTTTGGCCACTATTGTTCTTGGGCTTCTGTGGCTTCGCTCTACAAAGCCCATCATCGATTGGGGTACCCTCTCGATCACCTTTGCTTTTGGCACCACTTGCATACTACCACCTATAATGGTCGCTATGGCCTGCATAATGGTTTCCCCTCCAGCTATCTTTGGCAGCATTCCTGAACTCCACACTACCTCAATGCCTTTGCCACCATCAGTTCATGGTTCAAACATGTCCCCACCACCCTTGGGTTATGTCCCAAACACAGCAACTGGACCACTCTCTTACATCCCAGTGCTTCCACCAGATTTCACTTCTTTTCCCGCTCCTATTCCAAATCTTTCTGATTAACAACAGACGTTCAACGTGGATGGCAAACCATTACTTATCTCAGTGAAACCTATTGAGAATCACCCCTCTGAGTCCTCCATGTTGCTTCCCAATACTCTTATCCACCCCTTTTCAGCTGAAGGAGAAAACATAATAGAAACCAAAACTATTCAACCAAAAACAGTGCCTGCACCTATTCCAAGTCCTCCTCATCCCTGTACACCATTTGTAGAATCGCTGACTGACAACCACCTTCCATTCTCTTGTTCACCTCTGGATCCGCCTCCTACAAGGAGGACAACACTGCATATAAGCCTAATCGTCACAGCCACCTTCGAGCTAATCATGAAGCTCGGCGAAGAAGAAACGTTCATGTTGGGCATGCATCCTACTACCCCAGAACCCACTTTGCTTCAGGCTGTAGGCAACGCACCAGCTCTGATTACCCTCCTTCACAAAAACCCCCTGCCAATGGATGAACTGGAGATGTTCAAAACTGTGGTACCAAATGAGTACCACAACTTCTTCAATATCTTCTCACGTGCTAAATGTCAAGATTGGATTTTAGGCATTAATATCGTGTATTAGTGAACACAACGAATGCCCGAATAGCTTGTGCAACAAAATATGTAGTTCGGCGAATAAGATGAACCAATAACCGTTCAGAAGGTAAGAGGGCTGCCCAAACGGGGCTTGCCCTATCTACAGTCGTAGCGAAATAGCCCGTGACACTTGACGATGTAATGTGCAAGGTCTCACGGAAAGGTTGTCTAACAGTAACAATCCTTTCGCCAGCGAAGGTGCTCCTTCGGTGCCCTTCGCCGACAGCACCGATAATAGTATGAAGACTAAGGTAATGAAGGTGAAGTATGAAAACTCACCAGTGGTGCTTAAGTCCTCCTCTGGTTGAAGATAGGAATTTACAGGAGAGGGAGCAAGACGATGGTCACAGTGAGGTCAAGTTTTGCACAGGATAGATGTATGATAATTGAACTGCAGAATGTACATGTGAATGTAAACTACTTATACCGAATGCTCATATGATATCAGCGAATAAGAAAGAGGCTGTCATGAGTCAGGGTTGGATAGGGGTGTGCAGTCAGGATACAAATAGATGAAACACATATACAATGGAGGAAGGGAGGAGTGCGAACGTGAAACAATGGGGGGGAGAGAGGACAAAGGTACCTATGTAAGAAAACACGCCTTGAGACCTGCATACATGTTACCTGTCATGAACCAGTTTATTTCACCAATGGCACTGAGCGCTTACACGGAATATTTTCCCTCAATTGTCTCATCAGACCACTACCATCACATCTTCATACCCCAAGGAGGATAATCGAAATGGTCATGTGATACAGCATATATGAGTATATAATATATATTATAAGAGTATTAATAACAACGTATAGGAATATATAGTAGTATTTATAAGGAGAATAATAGATGTTATTAGAATATTCTGTATATGTTTAAACATCTCGGAGATATATATACATATGAGAGAGTATCTGACTACAAGATAGAATAACAGATAGTTGGATAGATACTTCTAATAGATATGAGTAGGAGTATTAGTATGAATAGTTATAATGATATAGTGTATCTTAAAATTGGGTAGAAAAAATAAGAAGAGGCGTAAAAGTAAGAAGATGTGTTCTCGTTGGCAGAGCCGCCGCTCGGGGAGGGACAAACGTAAATTTATTTATATCCCAACAATAAGATTGGCATGTACTTTCATCCTCTTCTTTTCTATAATCTGAGAATAAAATGGGTGAAGCTACAGGTAATAAAAAGTTGTGAGCATCCGCCCAAGTTGAGCCATCACCTCCAGTGCCATGTGCTTCACTGTCAGTCCCACATGTGGGCCTATGCCATCATTCCCTATGCAGATGTCACCAAGCATTCAGGCACCATCACCGGTCCACACCAGGTGACAATCTGGCAGGATGAGTGCCAACAGCATGGATTGGGGAAGCCTTGATCCCCATGAACTCTTCTTCGACCCTTCCTCAGGATGAGTTGCCTATGCACTATATTCCCTTTGTGCATGAGGGCAAGAGAAGTGTAGAGATTCAGATATTGGAAAGCGGGGTTAGCACCAGCTATGACCCATATTGTTTCGATCACTTCCAACCCTCTCAACCACCTAACCCTACACCACCCCCTTCGATTGACTTGGAAAGTCAAGCATTGCCTCAGAGGCTGTGTGTCTGGAGCAGAGATGTGTGGTTCCAGATTGTTGGTTGGCTCAGGGGTTAGGACAACTCATTATTGTCTCCATGAGTCACTCTTGATTTACCAGTATTCCTCATGACTCACTCTTCTTGTTTTCATTGACTCGTTATGACTCAGTTTCCCCTATTGTGTACCATATCAGCTTTATTGTCCTGACTCCTCTTCATGGCTCACCTGACTCACTCTGACTCATTCTGACTCATCCCTCTTGTTGTTCTGACCCCTTTTCATACTCACCTGACTCACTCTGACTCACTCTGACTCATCCCTCCTATTATCTTCTGACTCATCCCCCTTTTCCAAAGTAGATAAATACTGGAGCTTGCTCCATGTATTTCGCTAGTTTGGTTATCATATACTGTGCCCTTAAGCACTTGAGGATACCTTGCTCTCTCTATCGTCTCTCCTCTCTCAATCTCTTACTTTGAGGCTTGTCTACTTCAGACTTGTCCTTCTTCTTATCGCTTTCGACCAACCAGAACAGGCACCCCTTCTTAGTGCAGGGTCTTCAACATTGGGATCTTACGCTTGGTGTGGATGGTTCTGACATTACCCTGCACGGAGTCTTGGTCTACTGGGTTGATCCCACATGATCTACAGGTAGGACATCCCGCGAATTTATTCCAGCCATAGGAACACCCAAAGGGGGTTGAGTCGGGAAGATGATGGGACCAGTGATGAACCATCATACCGGGTAAAGGATGTCGATTGTGTTTGATGGCATGCTTACCGGCGAATGATGCGAGTAGTGAATAACCGTTCGGTGAATTCGGCGAAGAGCGAATGGAGTGAACATAGAGGTGGAGTGATGAGAGGGAAAATGGAGGTAACTGGATACAGGAATAAATGGGTCATGACACTAAAGCCAAAAACTTGCCCCCACATCACCCTTACGAAAACACCCACCCCCCAGCGCAGGCTGTTGCTCTGCGGCCTCTCCATTCCCCACTTCCCACTCTGAACCCCCACCACATCAGTATGCTTCTTGCCCGGTAAAGCATCACCCTTCCCCGTCCCTTTATACACAACACCGAGAAACTTATGAGTATGTGGGCCAGATTCAGGGATAAGCACAAGGAAATAGCAACAGAAACCGCTTGGCGTCGGTCAAGCAATTAAGAATTAATTGTGTACCATACAGTCAGGATAATAGGTCAAAGAAGGTTCGTCAGCAACGAAAGCGGGTCAACAGACGGGAGGCCCCCTGCGATGCCGCAAGACAGGCTGCTCTTGCTCCCCTTAGACTGTTGGGGTTTGACCTCGTTCGGACGGTTGGAAGCAGGCGCCTTTCTTCTTTCTACGCTGGGAAGTCTACTGACATGCTCCACGTTGGGACCTCTGTGGACAAGCGCATATGCACGTGCCGCAGGGGATCCGCCAGAAATAGCTCTCGCTTTGACAAGTGGGGGCTTTCCATTGCCAAAGCATTTCTTCAGAGCAGCTTGAGTGAGCGAAGCAACGAGACATGCGTAACCACGCGACTCACTTGTGTCAGCAATGAAGACGTTGAGAAAACCTCATAGGTTTGAGAGGCACTGAACAGCGGCTTTAGCGTCCCAACCATGCCGCCGGTGATGTTTATGGCACCCGTCACGTTGACACAACCGTCTATACTGACTGCGGCACGCTTTTCGTTTGCGATTGATCCACGCGATGCAACGGCCCGTTTGGAAGACGTTCCGTTGCCAGATGGTGGAACGGGAATAGTGGATTTGCCATTCGCTGTAGAGTTTGCTGGACCGTTTCCGGACTGCGTTCCATTGCCGGATGCGGGGGAAGGAATGGTGGAGTTTCCACTCCCAGCATTCGGATCGACGGTGGTGGTATTTGCTTGGCCAGCTTTGAAACTCAAATCTACTGTTCCCGAAATATCCGCGTTCATGAAGACTGTGGCTTGCAAAAAGCCATTGCCCAGAATGATGCCAAAATCGAACTAAGGACACAACATTTGAACTCCCGAAGGCTGAGAACATGGAAGTAAGCCACGTACACGGGGGATGAAACTTGGAATGATTTGGCCTGAAACATCAACAGCAGGCGGTGATGCAGCAAGTTTCAATGCTGGAATTGAGAGGTCGGTTAGTAACTGTTGCTCTGTGGTGCACCATGTTGATCTGCTGACCATTTCCTCCATTATTGGGCTGCGCCGTGCCGGAGTTCTGTCCCTTGCCCGGAGGGAACACCAGTCCAAGATTAGAAAATTTGTAGTCGGTGGTGACGTTCATATTCGCTTCCATATTGAGGTTTTCCATTTGAAGTTGGCTTGAAATGGTGAACACAGGGCCAAGGTCAAAAATTCCTGGAATGCTGAGTCCCGGCAGCCCACTTTGGTATAGCTGAAGGACTCCAGTGTCGAATGTTCCCTGCAGGGTGGTAAGAAATAGGTTCGAGCAAAGATCGAATATTTTATACCTGGGCTTGCGCTTGAATGTTAAAAATGGCATTTATATCTCCGTCGAGGGCTACAACATGGCACGTTCCATAAACTCAACAGGCTCATATGGGGACGATGGCCCACGAAACTGCTTACCTGCAGAAAGCGATATCTGCCATTCTGATTCAGTACACGCATGTTATTGGGAATATGGAGCACATACATCCTCAAGATTAAGGGGAACGAGCGTTCCGACGAATGTGGACCCAAACTGGACCTGGGCATCTATCTCTGCATCCACGCCGATGTCAAGGGTGGCTGAGATAGAACTCTGGCTTGTTGAACAATCGAGGGATGTGTGGAGCAGCGTGAAACTTTGCGAAAGCGTGATGGGGATTACGCTGGAATTCAGGGACTGATCGACTCTAGTCGTATTTTGGATCACTAAAAAGCAGAGGAAGCATAAGGGTAAGAGGCACGCGGTCTGAAAGGAAGTATGAGCTACCTTGTCCGACTTTTCATAGAGCATTACAGCAACGGCAGTGGCGACAGATGGAGACAGAAGTCATAGAATGGATTAGTATAAGTCTAGACAGGACACCAGGATTTGAAATTACCTTGTGAAGCGACAGAAACCGCGCCAGAAGCGACTGAGGTAGCAACCGAAGCAGCCTGGCTGGCGACTGAGGTAGCGTCTGAAGCAACTTGGGTGGCAACAGAAGCAGCGCTTGAAGCAGCTTGGGTGGCGACAGAAGCAACAGTTGAAGCAGCTTGGGTAGCCACTGAAGCAACGGTTGAAGCAGCATGGCCGGCAGCAGAAGTGACTGTTCAAAAGTTCGTAAATTTAGAAAGCGATTAGAAATAATGAATGGATCACTAGATAACACTTACCGTCTCCCGCCGCTGATGTGACTATATCACCCGATAGCGTCTCATGAGCACGTATATCTTGATAAAAATAAAAATAAAGAGATAGCTTACCGTCACCCACCACCGACGTGAGCGCTACATCAAATTAATACCTCGGTGTCTTCAATCAATGGAATGCGTGTGACGCACCAGGAGGCAAATGTATACCGGGTATACCAAAGCGCATTTCGAGGTCGCGCTCAAGGTGGCGCGCAAAGTTGCGTGCACGACCACGCTTCCGAAGATAAGCCAAATCTCTGCGAGTAAGTGGCCTCGTCGGGGAAGTGGAGGAAGCAAGCGCGAGTGACAGGGTACCTCGGCTGAATTCCAGGATATGTCAATCCAATGTTGTCGTCAGGTCAAGCACGAAAGAGGGCGAATACAAAACGCACGACGCGGGGATACTTTCAAAATCGTAATCAAGTACAAGGCTATACATGTTGCCGGGAGTTGAAGTAGCGTTAGAAGTAAGATGTGAGGGCACAGTTGTGTTCGTTGCATTGGATGCACTCTTAACGTGCGCAAAGGGCCCAGCTCCGCACTTGGTGTGCAATATCAGCATGGATTTGACCTTGAGAGTGGCATATCAGTACAAACATTCTGGGGAAGACGGACAACGGTGTCTGGGGCCCCTCCGTGGTCGAACAGATGGTTACAAAGCGACATCTGCTGAGGAGTTCCCGAGCACACCATGCGGACTGCGTGTGTCCCATTGGACCAGCTGGGGTCACAATCCAGGACATTCCAGCCGGCAGCTGGCGTGATATCTGAGGAGGGAGATCAGGGTGATGAGAAAGGAAGCGATCTTGTAATTCCTATTCACCAGAAAGCACTTGATTCGGACCCGTCTATGGGCGCTGTATGAGTATCTATATTCTAAGATCATGGAGTGTCCACTTACGAGAATCATGGAACCAGGTGTTGTTTTGTTGTTACCTGTCCACTGGTACTGACATGAGCCGGAGGTGCATGGTACAGACCAATCGTTGGCCTGCGTGGTCGTGATGAGGGCAATAATTATAAAGGCAAGGTTCCGCATATTGGCGGGGAAATATAGGGTAGAGCGAAGACGAATCTGTTGCTTCAGGTTCTCGTAAGGAGCGTGGAATGAACTAGGGAATGCCGAGTAAATTAAGACAAGAAGAATAAAAGAAACGAGGAATGAGGAGAAGAAAAAGAGAACCAGCTCTAACTAGAAGCAAGGCGAAAGGTGGGGAGCACTGGACTCAGATGATATATATATATGGGTGCTATACATCCCCAGAGGGACGACCCTCAGGCCGACCTGTAGGGCTCATCAGACCAGGAGATGACGGGAACTTAAAGCAGTGTAAAGCAACCTCCATCTGTTGCGAACTTGGAGTTTTGCACCAGCAGTATAGTTACTGTAGTACGATATAAGGAGCGCACTTGATGGCCAGCCTCAACTACATCAAGTGCTCCACAGATTTGGCCGAAGTATGCGAAAGATTCAAAACACATTGATCAGTGCCACGCGAGCTACGGCGGTAAACATGACCGGATAAGATTACATAGCACCGTGACGAGACGCATTACGTAATTCGACGTATTATTTTGCCTCTCTTCATAAGCCACATTGATATAATCAGCCTCGCTGAAGCCTCGCGCGGATCAGCCTGTGGGACAGCATCGTCTAGCATCAAAGTCAAGGAATCGTTATTGCAGCCGACGATTACAAGTTCTAGGCCTGGCATACCGTAGTACTGCGTATAATTCACGACTCGATTTTTGTCTTTTGGGGCCTAGCCCAAAAGATGACGCATACGTGTTTCGTCGACATATTTGTGGTCTATGTATCCTATCTAGCGCTGTTCCGCTTGTCCGTGAACTTGAAGCGATGTGGTGCTTACTGCGCTGGCATGTCATTGCCACCTCTGCGAACGTACTTCTGAACCTCTGTCGTTGATGAGCTGGACCAGCGGGGCTATACGTCGGGAAAGGAGCGTTTGATTTTCTGCTCTAGCTGTCGGCTTCGTGTTGTGCATGGCCTCGTCGCTGTTAAAACATGCGGGACAGGTGGGGGTCTCTGCGTTGGATCAGCAGCGAGCTGTGTGCGCACATGAGTCCTCTACATAGCCTTGTGAACGCCGACGGTGGCATTGACGGGTCTATTTCGTGGCCCGTGGGCGTCGGGCTCTCAGGCTCGGTGATTTTTCGAACATGATCCGTGCTTGTTCATTTGTCTTGCGGTTTCTCTGCAGCTCTCCTCGGCACGAGCTCGGTGCGTCGACATCGCAGGTGGACTCTCCTTTGGCCGCTCCTTTTGCCTCCTCCTCTGCTCTCTCGTTTCCTTTGACTGCCTCGTGCCCCGGTTCCATCTTACTGTCACCCTGCTCCTTGTGATTCCTATAAGAAGGTTTTCTCTCCTGACAGACCACCCCGTGCCTAGGAAAGGCGGTGAATTGAAAACATCGCACCTTGTGCCGCTCCCGAGCCGACAACTCCTGTGAGGGACACTATTCTAGCAGGGCACACTTGACATGCATTGACCCTGGGTTTCCTGACCATAGCAGCGATGGAATCCCAACTCTCAACGAGCAGCCCTCTGCACACAGGGACCTTGTATTCGGCCTGAACGCCCTTTTAGATTCGGAACTAGAGACCTTGTCTTCCTGTTCGCTCAACTCGCCCGTGAGTCTCCTTTACTCTGGTGCCCTGTGGTGACTCTCCTTCCTTTTCTCTGACAACCCCCTCTTTTGGCTGAGTCCTCCAAATCGCGGATGCACCACTCGACCTTTGGATCGCAAGTCTTGAAAATGGGTTTGTGAGAGCAAGGATTTATCTAGGCTTCTCTGAGCGGCGAGGTAAATGGCTTGGGCCGTGAAACGAGGCAACTTTTTTTGCTGGAAGGAGTCTCCGCCTCCATATTGTGACACTGGCCATTCATTCTCACCTGGCGTCTGGGAACGCGTATCAAACCAACGTCGATAAGATGCATGTCGGCCGTGGTCAGCAGAACAACGAGGCATTCATTGTGCGTGCATTTCCACAGTTGCGTCTAATGTGCTGCCTCTACTAAGGATAGGGCACTCACGCACCATGCCAGCCGAGGCTCGCTAGAGTACCAGGAATGTCAACTTCTGGCGTTCGGTCGAGTTATTATCATGGGTCCACGAGTTTGCACATACTCTGGACTTTTGTGAAGATGAACGTGGTACCGATTTCAACGGTACCACCAGGAAGGACGTAACGTTGATCCGGAGGCCGTTGCAGTTTTCCTATTCGCAACCACGTCAACGGGAATACCTCATTCGGGAGTAACGCTATGAATTCGGTTCGTCATTACTATTTCCCCACTTTCAAGATCGGTATACCGAAGCCATACGAATAAACGGAGCAGTGAGGAGATACGTGGGCATATATTCGAATCGTTGCCCTGGTCTGGAGCCATTCTTGTAGCTGTCGATTGATCAACTCGGACACCCCTGGTATGCTATCCACGAAAATGTATATAACATTTTCTTTCCGATATATACCACGTCGGTTCAGTTGCATTTGGCAGTCTAAGTTGAACGTACCATCTAGTCCATGACTGGGTCATCGAATCCAGCGAAGGCAGTTGACCTGTCTCCCACACCCTCTGTAGGCAGCTCTTCAGGATCTTTGATTGCGGTCATAGTATGCATTGCGCCGAATGCAGATATTGAGCTCAAGCTTTGGGGTGGCGCATGGTTTTTGACGGCCTCCGCTACAGCAGAAGCCAGTTCATGTGATGGTACATCTAGCGCTTCCGCAAGTGAAACGATGAGGTTCTCCACGCCATTTTTTTCTCCATATTCACCCCTCCCGTCCTTTGTGTTGTATCCACGTGAAGAGCCAGCTCCCCCAGCGCGGAAAGCGCTCCTTCCTAGCAGTGGCCACCATCCTCCAGTAGCGGTTTTCAATTGCAACATTCTCCAGAAATTGAAAGCGATGAAGGAGAGAGCCAGGCCGGATAGAATGTAGATGAATGTACTAAATCGCACGCCAGAAAAGGGTGGGGTCGTTTTGTGCTGTGCACTAGCCTTGCTTTTACGTGACGGAGGGAGACTTGATTTTTTGGGGGTGTTTGAGTTAGAGAAACCCTTGCGTTTGCGAGTAGACATGCTGGAAGTGTTGGATGGCAGAAGACAGTGTGATGTCGTGGGTGCGACCCAGTGACGTCATTTACCGGCGGTGTTTGAATTTGAAAAAATCATCAACAACTCAGCCAGGATGCAACCTCTATAACAGTGATATGGCTGTGATATGTGTAATTATAAGGCAGTGTCTGTTGCGTCACGAAACTACTTATTTCAATCACCAGCACCTCATTGTGGGTACAGCTATGGCAAGTCTGCGCTCTCACTGGCAGGACCTTTCTGCTCACATGACAATCAGCACAGGGCCAATTAACCTGCGTCGCTACGCTCGCTGTTCTCAAGTGTTACATCTCTGGTTGTAGCATGAAGAATGCATTTAGAGACAAGAAGATACTCTTTCAGCTAAGTATTTGGACACAGAACACGTGCTTGATGGCGTGCGTGAGTCAGTAGAAGGAATTCCTGCAGCCATGCCGCCGAAAAGCCCCAAGATGTTAAGACACTGGGACACTGGTTGGATGCAAGCACTGATCTGACCGCTAAAGCAAACAGCGATCACAAACTCCTGCGGCGCTGATGTCAAGTCCGTTATTGATTGTCTCCAGAATATCGTTTTCGACGCCTTGGATCAACGAGCTCAGCTGCTTACATTCCTTAAGGAGATCCACGATTGGGGGCTCGATCCATTACATCACTACTGGCAACTACTAGCCGATTGAGGAACGTGACATGGATAAAGCCCTGGCTACATGATGTATCCATGGCCTTCACTCAGCCGGATTTATTATTTGGGCCACACGTAGGACCAGTGTTTTCGTCAATCGAACCTTGTGTTCGATATCTCATTTATATCAGATGGACTAATCCTATGGTCCAGATATTTCGGTGTGTTATGGCAGGATACGCGTCCATGCCATCCCTCTCCTCACATGTTGAAATCCGGTACCAGCCCAACCATTCCATGGGTATTATCCTAAATCGCATCCAAAGTGCCTGACTTTCCCCCGTAGTGGTATAATCAGTGTATTGAACACTCAGCAAAGCTTCGGTGGGCCCGAGCTCACCGTTCCGAAATTTCCCTCGAACGGTACGAATAGCTGGAGGAAGGTATTGCATATCAAGCCGGGGAATCACTTACTGTTCGAGTCCAACCGCTCACAACTGATCGGCTGGTCAACAATCGGTAGGCCCATCGAAATTCATCGCACGTCGGATACGATTAATTATTTTTCATCGGATTCGACCTGTCAACAATCGGATAAAATCTCACCTTCCGGCCTGTAGTGGTGTCCTGCCACTGGCAAGGAAATTCTTGAAGGCAACTTAAATAATAGTAATGACTCTGCATAGTATCATCGTCTTACAATAACTCTTTCATCACCGACACTTACTACCGGTCATCGAGTAAAGCACGTATTACAGAACGCGCGTTTTCGCGGACAAAGACAAATTGCTGCAATCTGCAGGCACAACGGTTTATTTCAAATGTGACAGATTTGTCAGTGTGGCGTGGTGGATCCCTGTGGGCACCAGCCAAATAGCCTCCAGGTTTTTTTACCCCGTCCACCACCTTCCATCTCTTACGATGAGCTCTAACGTGAACATCCCGGCCACTCAGTCCTCCATTGCAGCGCCGACACCCCAAAATACGCCTTTGACCGCGGCGCCCATCACACAACAGCTCTCGCGTCCTACCGTCCCCGACATTCAGGAGGGCGGTGAGGACGATGGCGATGACGAGCCACCATCTCCCACCCCCGGACGAGCGGGCAATAACCTTGGCACCGCTGGCATCAGTGGCCTAGGTCCACAACAGCAGGCCATCCTGTCCCAACTCGTTCAAGGCAAACTTAACAACCTCGTTGGAAAGAGTTCAGGGTATATCGAGAGCCTCCCCCTTGAGGTTAAGCGCAATGTGGAAGGCCTCAAGGGTGTACAGAATGAGTTCACGAAGCTCCAGATGGAGCATAAAAAAGAAGTTTTGGAACTTGAGCGCAAGGTGTGCCGATGACGTTGACGTATTATTTGTTCCTTCCTCACACCCTCTGCAGTATCTTGCGCTGTATACCCCCTTGTTCGATCGCCGGTTGGAGATAACGTTGGGCCACTCTGCCCCCACTCAGGAGGAGATCGTCGCTGGCGAAGCACAGTCTCTCAAGGATGACCCCTCCCACACCCCTCTTCCGCCATCATCCGTCTCCCCGAATGTGACCCGCGCAAACCCGGGTCCAGGTATCCCTGAATTTTGGCTTACGGCATTGCGGAACCATGTCGGCATAAGCGACCTAATTACGGAGCGGGATGCCGAGGCGTTAAAGCATCTTACTGACATTCGCGTGACATATCTGCCTGAAGACGGCAATAAGACCGGAGCCGACCCTTCTGCGCTAGGCTTCAAGCTCACGTTTCACTTCACTGAGAACGACTTTTTCAACAACGCGGTGTTAACAAAAACGTACATATACCGCGATGAGCTTGGTTACGAGGGCGACTTTGTGTATGACCATGCGTTGGGAAGTGAGATCCAGTGGAAAGAGGATAAGGATCTCACAAAAAGCTTTGAGATCAAGAAGCAGCGGAATAAGAGTGAGCCATGATTGTAGCGACGTTTCACCTTTTCGGCTCCGTCTGACAATGTCACTACAGACACGAACCGTACCCGCCTCATCCGCAAAGCCCATCCCACCGAATCGTTTTTCAACTTCTTCTCACCCCCCGTCCCACCCGCAGAGGATGCTCTTGAGAACGGAGATGTTGATGACGAGGAGCTAGAAGATCTTGAGGAAAGACTCGAGCTGGACTATCAAATCGGAGAGGATATGAAGGAACGGGTAAGTCGGCCTATCGTTCTATCGGAATCAACTCTGAGATACGCGTATCCAGATCATTCCGCGCGCCATTGACTATTTCACTGGAAAAGCGCTTGAATACGATGACATGAGCCTCAATTCTGAGGATGAGGAGGATATTGAGGAGTTTGATGAGGATGATGAGGACGAAGACGATGAAGACATCGACGAGGTGGGTTCATGATTGGCCTTTTGGGCTGCGTCATGTTATCCACTTTCCTTGCTACCTTGTACCGCGTCATGACATCCCACTCATGGCTCTGGCATAGTAATCCCTTCCCAGCTCAGACAATAATTGACGTTCTCTGTGCCGTTTTCCCCATCCCACCGCCGTTCTTATCTATTCGCTTATGGCTGTTTTTTTCCTCTGAACTCTTCTCACAAACACATTCCTTCGCCACAGGACAATTCCCTTTCGCGCCGCGCCAACCCACCTCGCCGGGGCAACCAAACTGGCGCCGGCAACGTCGATCCTCAGGACTGCAAGCAACAATGATCGCCTTTGGCTCCACGCATGATATCGGCATCACAGATCCATCCACACGAACGCAGGAATGAGCCCGATGTTTTATATATAAAAGGAGTCGGTTTGCCTGTGTCTAGTATGCGGTTACCTCCATCTACACATCTACTCCCCACTATCCGTCATCTTACGAGCTCTTTTAACAATTTTCATCCACCAGGCTGGCATCGTTACTTCCCTATCATTCACCCTTTCCACTCTGACCGTCCCGTATAGTTGCTTCAGGGTCAGTAGTTGCTCATGCGCCATCTTCCCGTTCCATGTCCGGCGTCACTGCTTTACAGTTCCAAGTTAATTGATATGTCCTTTCCGGCGTGTGCGATGGTATCTTTGTCTAGTGTATCGTATGCAACTGTTGACATTCCCAATCACTAGATACCTTCTATATAGTCTATCCTGGTCGTATCCATGCTCCATGCTGCTGTCAAGTACTTAGCAAATAAAACGAAGTTCACTTCTGCCTGCGATAGATCTTCTGCACAAAGCTGCGGAAAATTTCCCGCTTCAGCTTTACCTGGCACCATGTTAGTAACAGGAAAGAACCACGGCATTCCAGTGGTTCACTCACAGGACCGCCATAGTTGGTCTCTGGGACCGTATCGATGAGCGAATTGATGCGGGTATACGCGTCCTCCTCATAGGTCGCATAGCGCGTACGCAGCCCGAGCGCCTCAAACACGGCTTTGCATCGAGCCTCGCACGCGCTGTCTTTGCGACCATAGTTAGTGTCAAGGATTTCACGCTGCTCGGGGCTTGCGAGCTGTCACGCAGCAACTGTGTCAGCAATAAACTCAGAGCGAAACGCATATGGCATGCTGGAGCAATATACCAGGCAGGCCTCGAGACATACCTGCAAGGCGGTACAAACGACCCAACTACACTTGTTATCCAAGATATCAGTTCCAATTTTGCCAATGTTCTTCCCAAAACAGTCAAGGTAGTCGTCTTGTACTTGGAAATACTCTCCAAGGGGTAGGAGGATATCCAATGCGAGCTGGTATGGGTCGTCCTCGGTGCTCTTACCGTTTTGTACGTTGAGACTGGGGAGGGTCTCGTTGTTGATGGCGATGGTTCGTGCGAGAGTTGGTAGTTGAGCGGGGACGGGGACTCCAGCGTACATCAGGGCAAGGGCGACGGGAAGGTAGAAGGAGTAATAGGCAGTTTTATACACTACGATGAGACGGTGCTTGGCAAGAGAGAATTTGGAGAGATCTATGGAGCCTTCTGAGGCAGCAGTCAGGTCTACGAGTTGACCTAACTCTGTCATGTACGTCATCTGCAAGGTGATGTAAGCGCGTGGCTAAGGGTGGGGCGAAACAGCCTACATCGTGGAAAAGATCCACAAGGTCGCTGTAATATGAACGACCTCTGCGAGACAAAACATGACAACCTGTGATGCATAATGCAATTGTGGCTCTTACTTGAAGTGTCGTTTCAATAGGTAGTAGATAGCGCCTTCCAGCATGAACGAGTCGTTTATGGCAATCAAACCAACTTTCAGGGGCTCCTCGATACGGTACCAACATGGCTGTCCGCGACGGGTGATCGATGTGTCCATCATGTCGTCTGAGACGAGGAAAAACGCTTGGAGCTGAGCCGGACAATCAAGCCAACGAATAAACAAGTAAAATAGCTGCTTACGAGCTCCACACCCCAGCCCAGCAATGCAACCTCGAAGTACTCCTGGTCAGATAGCTGCTCACCGCGCAGTATTTCCACCGTGTCCACTACAGATATACCCCTGTTGAGCTTTCCACCGGGAACATTGTGGTCGAGATTCTGCAGGAACAATGAAGCAAACAGCACTTTGCAACTCGGAACACATACCCTCTTGAACCATTGTTTAGCATCTTCTGGCATGTGATTAACATCAAGGTATTCCAGTAACTCTGCTTGAATCTTGGGGAACACATCTAGAAAACGGTCTTTTTTGCCTTGCGAAGACGACTGCACGTTGGAGGTCATACTTGCAGTGGTTAGAGCTATCGTCGAAGGGACAGGTGTAAGGATCTAAGTATCACGCCAGTCCGACTTGCAAATACAAAAGACTTCGTATCGAACGATTAATGACGGCACCGGCGATTGCCGGGCCAATGTTATGCGGAGGACTTAACTAAGACTCCGGAGTCGATGTTTTGTCATGATGGTGTTGAAATCTGAGAGCTGAAACCCTGCATCCGGGTTGTACAGAACCGACTGCATGGGAACTAGTGGTGCCATGATAGGGCGTGACGCATGGCAAGTACTGTAATTTTCCCTTGATGTAACCTGTTTTACGAAGACACTTACTCAAGAGCTACAGGGCCCGTTTTTCAAATAGGCACTCGATCAAACAACTTTTGCAGGTGCCCCATCTGTGCCATTCCCCAAGAACATTGCCATATAACAAATACATATATCCATTTACACGCTGAAATTCATGACGGTACTACTGAGACAGCGTGGTTCTCCAGAACAACGCTTATTCCTCACTCGTGGTAATTCTTGCCAACGCTCTATACCGAGAGAAATCCGCCGGTCTCCTTTAAAGTAGACCCTGCAATGATTTCCAGTTGCTTTTTGACAGATACATCGGGGGTCATCATTCCCTGGTAGTTGGGATTCATATTGATCATGTTGTCCTCGAACTTAGCAATCCATTCGGAATTCTTCGCAGATCCTGGACAATATTGAGTATGGGGTTTCTCTACGGGACGAATCACCCACCCTTAGCTGCAGCAGTTGCAGACGTATCCACCAGGCCAGGAGACACGGCGAAGACGATGAATCCCTCTGTTTGAAGTTTGATTGCGAACTTAACAACGATCATGTTTACTGCCGCTTTCGATGCTCCGTATGCAACCATTTGGGAGAGGCCTGTTTTCAGAACGAGGTCTGGATCGCCACCGCGACTGCTAATCGTGACCACTTTCCTTGTGTTTCCATTTCGCAGCAGAGGAAGGAAGTTATTTATGCTGTGGATGACACCCATAACGTTGACTTTGAACTAATGAACCTGGTTAGGGACTACCAGCCTCGAAATTTATCACTCACTGTATGTTCGAATTCCTCCTCCAGAAGCTGTTCTTCCCCTTCGCTATAACATACTCCTAAGCGATCAGGACCCGCTATCGCTATTATTTAACACATACAAATCGAGCAAGGTTCGCCAATCATTTTCCCCGTTGAGTACAGCTGCGTTGTTGATTAACACGTCCAATTTACCACCGGTCAGTTCTGCCACCTTTCCTGCTGCAGTCTGCCGTTCTCGTGATTACAATATCCCAAGGTCAGTACACAGATAAGTTCTCGCCTTTAATGCCTTGTGGTCAGTTACATCCGCTTCGAGGATATGCACGTTCGGACCGGCACTCTTCAGTGGGGATAATGGGACCGCACGAGCAGCGGCAGCATCCCTTACTAACGCAAAGACAACATTCTCAGGATGTTCGCTCTGTTCAAAAGAGGTGTAAATGACTATCCGGTGAACAACACAGCGGCTCACCAATTGGCGAACAAATTCGAGGCCAATACCCCTAGATGCACCAGTCACGACGTATGATGGCATTCTTTAGCAAGATATGTCTTAGAAACGTGAGGTCCTTACCGTCTTATCTGTTCAAGCCATTTATACTACAGCGTTTACCAAAGCGTTTACCGCAAGTGACTCAACAACCTGACGCCGAAGAAGTACGCAAGCTCATGACTATGCACGGCATGACCACCATATACAGCCGTACTAAACGGGGAAATTTTCAGATATATTAGATACACCAATAGGTGAAGTCCGGTTTCTTGCAGTTCTGGTGGAGTAGTTGTTACGCGCATTAGTTCAATCTAGAGGCTCAGACTCGATTGTTTCACATCGGAGAGGGATCTGCTTATAACTTGAGGCCTCTTGGACGCAGACTTTCAGGGATGAGCCAGTAAGAATGGGAAAGATGGGCACTTGACGAGCAGTGTGGCGGGAACCTCATATTCGCGACCTTGCCAGGTGAAGCGTATACGAGATTTGCCCGTCTAAAACAAGAACGTAGGTATTCCGAAGAATGGACAGCCGGCCAGTGTAGTCACGGCCAAGCGAACCGGGCTTAGCACTCTTTCTTGCCTGTATGACCGGAGTCTCAGACGAACAAAGGAAATAACAGAAAAAAACAGGAATGCTGTCCTTAATTGATGTAGAGATGGATACCCATTTGCCTGGTGCTTATTGGCCGGGGAGAAACAGCACCAGTCAAAGACTTGCATTAACTTTGACCCGGGATCGTGTCATCGGGTTCAGTAAGCGTAAGCGTAAGTGAGGTTAGAAAAAACACTCCCCAAGCCGAAGTCGCTGGGACGGCCCCGATACAGGCCCAATCTGACGGCGCTGCCGCGTGACGCCTGTACAGTGGCTCAAATACTTAGTGACGCGTGACGACATGCCAAATATTGGCTCGGCTCAAAGGTCACCGTGGTGGGGCCGCGTGACGTGAGTAAATGGTCGTAATACTCGTATGTGCGCCATGGCTGGTCCATTGATTCGTACAGCTTGGAGTCAACAAGCGCAGCAGCGAACTTAAGAGACCCCGTTTTTGCATTGAAGAGGGACACAGACTGAGCTGGATACTGAGCTGGATACTTCTTACAGCCTGCTGTCACCTGTGCGCGCGCATAAGTTCGTAGGAGAGTTGATGCTGAGATTTACCTACGACGCCCTGCCGCACGTCTATAAACGTTTACGCCTGGCCACCGCCCGCTATATGTGCAAACGTTGAACGTTGAACGCTCATGCCCTCATGCATGAAAGAATGGCTGGTCTAGACAGACGTAGCCTTCAATGGGCGCCTCACAGGTGGTCCACACCCGCCTATACGTCACTCCCCTGCCAAAATGACATCACTATGCCTGAATTCACTCTACTCTCCTCTCAACTATGACCACCCCTCATCGCTCCGATACTCCACCATCCCTCTCACCAGAGTCTGGAACACCAGCAGGCGAATGGGCGAAGGAGACTGAGGGCGCCATCGAGCAGCACGCATTGAGCAAGGGTGCCACCGAGGCCAGTAACACTACTGCGACCCCAGCGCGAGAATTACCTGGGGCGTTCCCCATATCCCAGCCGCGCACGTTGAGATTTCATCTCTTCTCCGCTTCGTATATGCTAACAGTATGGTCGTGCAGCGGAAGTATCATCGACTTCAACAAAACTCGGGCAGACTGCGAAACAGAGTGTTGAGGGCGTGTACATGACAGCTCAGAACGGAGTAGAGGGAGTGTATGCTACAGCTGAACATGCAGCACGGCAGTATCTCCCCACCAGTGTCGTTGACAAGCTGGAGGGCGTTGGCGTCCTTAGGGAAGACACAGGTATTGTCTTCTTGTCTCTCCCCAAACACTTATAAATATCGGACACCAGGATTTCAGGAGACACCCCTTTCCACCAACGACCCAGAGTCGAACACTGCGCCCTCCCAGGGCAGCGTTGGGTCGCTGCCAGGGTCGAAGGAACCAGCAGGCGTCGCAAAGGTACCCGAGGTGAGTAAGAAGGAAGTAACCGAGGGTGGTGCATCTATGAATCCAAGGATAGGTATGGATACGGTAACCCATCCTCTTCCTCGTCCTCACTTCATCTCTATTTATCAAAGCATCACCTCCCGCCCACTCCACTAACGGGCCATACCCCCCTTCCACCGAGAGTCTCGTCTCCCCACAGTCAGCCGAAGATACACATGAATACACAAACCATCTCTCACAGTCTCCTGAGCCTCTGACAGACTCGCGCACCACTGCCAATCCCAACGGGAACATGGGTCGCACCATTTCTCAACAACCCGCCTCCACTGCAGGCTCTGAGGAGACGACCAACCTATCCAGAAATAATCAGTCCCCAGTGACAGCATCTCCACCCCCGAGCCCCCCTCGCATGGGAACGCTCACATCCCCCGACCGTGATGCACAGGCTGCTGCTCGCGTAGTCGTCGTGGAGACGACGAGAGATACAGGTGAGGTTTCGGTTTCGGTTTCGATTTCGAAGCGCCGGACTACACTGAACGCTGCTGCAGAAACAAATTTGAAACAGGGAAACAATCAGGTTACGCAGACGAAGGCCGACACGACCCATGCACATGATACCGTCTCTCAAGCTGAAGGAAAGGATACGACGAGCAGTGGTACTGGTTCGGCTGTGCACGTAGGAGACAGCGAAGGTGCCGCCAGTGTGACCGGCACAGAAAATGGAAAAGCGGGAGGTCATAACAAGAAGGTACGGCCAGCCCATTCAGGCCCGGTTGTGCATCCACTGATATGTCAACGATCATCTTCCTTGCCTTGATCTGATCGTTTTCACCATAATCCCCCATGTTCTATCAGTTATCGTTCATACAGAAACTCAAAGGGGAAGCGAAATCTTTCGCAGAAAGGATGAAGACCAAGAAGCGGTGATGCTCAAAGCTGGGAAGGGAGGGGAAGGGGGTGTAAGCTTGGCAGGGGTTTGGCGAGGCGTGGCCCCTTGGATTTGGTATATACTGTGAATTTGGTTGTGACCACAGTTTGTTAGTAAATGGAACGGATTGAAAGAGATGTACAAGTAATCATATGATACTTGCCTTATAATCTTAGCCAAACTAATTGTACTTACAAATACAAAGTGCTTGGTCATTAGGAGACGAGAGATATGGAACGTCGCGGGTACGATTTTGGGAATTGAGTGTGACGTGTAGTTGATCGCGGTTCTGAACGTTTACTGTAACGTCGAACTCCAAAAGATCAGGAGATGTTTTTGGACCTATCGCTTCCCCGTAGGTGAGTAGGCCTGTTCCTATCCTGCCCTAGACCTTAGCTAAAGAATTCGGTAGTATTCAGTCGGGCATATGGAGGCGTTAGTCAGCAAATCCCCGTCACTGGTGGGTTGGGGGCATGAGGGTGAGTTAGAGTCCCAGTGAGCGGAAAAAGAAGGTACAATATCAGCCAGATGCTTCCAAATGTCGGATAGGGAATAAAAAGGCCTATATATACGTACATGACAACCAGTACCACTTGTCCATGAGGCTGCCAGTGGATACGCAACGCGAGCTTAGAGTGACCAGGACAGATGATTGTAGTAACGAGTGAGAAGATGATCATTTCCAAAGACGAAGTAGACTGATGTTGCGCATAGCACTAATTTCTCAAGACCACCGGCGGGAAGATGATACCGCGATGGTGTACGATATCAAATACCTTTTACAGTAGTGTGGTCGGGAGGCCGCCAAGCATGGGACATATAACAGCATCGGCCACAGTATAAAACAAGGAATATTCAGAGCTGATGTATTGCGCGAGCACTGAAAACCAAGCAACAAATTGCGAGCCAGAACGTTACCAGTATAGCGAGAGAATAGTCAGCATCTTGTCATCCGGTACAAGGCTGGGCAGCCAACCTCAGGCAAACGTCAGGATTACGAATCGCAAGCCTGAGCATTAGCTGAGCATGGATGGCGCGGAGAACCTAGTGCTGAGGGCTGAGCGCCAGTGACTAGAGTAGTATTAGGTCTGCCGGGGGGGAGGGATGTTAGGGAGGCTCGGGGGTAAGGGAAAGCGGAGAGAGGCAGGGCTAATGGATGGTTCAGTCCCGAGAGAAGTCACTCTACAAGGAGATGCTGGTCGGAAAAGCTGCCCTAAGGCTGTCCCAGCGACCGCTGAGAGGTGGCGTGGCGTAGACAAGACGCGCTCGATTATGTGGAACTGTGGTGTTGGTGATGAATTGAGTTTGGGAGTTTTTGGCTATACGAGGAAAGCACTCACGGGCCGTCCTGATCCGACTGAGTCGGAGGCGGCGGAGTCCCGGTCACAGACACGGTCGGTCACGTATCTGATGCATCCCACTGACCCTCATACTGGCTGCTGCTCACGCCTGTCTACTTGAAGTACTCTCCCAACAAGTCAGAGCCGTCGCATGCCGCTCAACTGTCCAGATTGTCAGCGCCAAAATATTCGGCAGTCCGAGCATGAGCGCAACTCTGCTGAGGCGCATGCCACCCGCTATGAGACAGAGAAGCAACTCCAGAAGCGTCGCTGGTCCCAGAGATCCCGTTCTCCACACCATAGAGAGAGGCTTCCGTTGATAGTTCCGCGCAATCCCACGTTGATGTCCATGAGTGAAGGAGCTCGGGTCCAGACGGAATCTGCAGGCAGCACTGGTTTCGTTTCCGGTACCGAATCCGAACACGAAACATGGCGCAAGCGCAAGAAACCGTTTGCATCACGTTAATATGTACTCGGTATCCACTAATCTTTCCTTGCCATTGTCATAGGGACATCGACCCTCTTTCGAGGCCAGCGCGACATTTCGGTCGCACCGTAGAAATGTGGCGCCGATTCGAAATCATCATCAACGAAGGTCTGCGTGACCCATCTGAAGCCGACCCTGCTGATGCCGAGTAACGCTTCCCCCTCTTCCTCTGGACTCATTGATCATTTCGTATTCTAGCCTTCGCGCCGCCCGGCAACAATACGAGCGACTCGTCGATATCTGCCCTTGTCTCCCAGAAGAGATTCGGACGCGTGGTGTTAAAGAGGTAGTTGTCAATGTAATAGTCTCACTCCCAGAAGAAATTCCAGATTCCCGATGACGCTTTGTGAGCCAGATGGAGTATGCACGTGCCCGTGGACGCAGTGAAGACGTCAAACGCGTCAAGGACCTTATGCAATCCCTCCGCGCATTCCGCCCGGCTCTGGGGGCGGACGAAAAGAAAAGCCGAGGATTCAACCATCCTCAGATCGGGCGGCTGCTCGTGAGTGCCCAAAAAGTCAAGCAGTGGGATGAGGATGAGGAGTATATAATGTCATTGCATATCAATGTCTATCACTAACACACATCTAGGTTTCGCCGCCGCGTTAAAGAAGGTATTGAAACTTTCCGGCCCCAGGATTATCCTGTGTTCTTGTACGAAAATGACGAGGTGGATCCTGATAATTTATTGTCTGGTTTCTTGCGCAGCGAGATACTCGTCCGTGTGCGTGTATCTATCATCTCTTACTGTGATCATATTCCCATTGCTCTGTTGATGATATCCAGGCATATCGTGCCGTAATGCTCGGCCCCAGTGCTATCGATGGCAGGGGAATTGGCACACGTATCAGGAATGGCAGGGGAACTGGTACACGTAGCAGGAATGGCAATGCGTACCTTAATTACATGACCGATATCTCAATCCCATCGTTAAGTTACATTGCGACCGTGGTGCGTGTTCTCCTGGTATGTCTGATTTGACCTCATGGGTACCTGCAGGTACATTTCGGCTTATCCTCACAAAAAGCGTTCTATGCCGGCGGCGGCGATCTTGGACGATTCGACTATCAGACCTTTTATCACTCCGTCGCGGACCTGTTAGGCCCTGAGCGCATGGCCCAGCCTCGCAAAGCCTTGTTGAGATGGTGGAAAGTGTAGGTGAACAGTTCTGCACTGGGAATTAACTGACACCTTATTAGAAAAATATTTGGATGCCTCTGAGTAGGCCGGGAGGGGCTCAAGTGTCTGTAGTATGTTGTAAATGCAGCTACATTACATCTTATATACCCTTCATTGGCCATCTAATGAGCTATATACGGGCAAAGATTAGGCATATGTATCTCCGTGTCAGGCCGTTGGTAATTAAGCCAATGGTGATTGAAGACCATGGGAGAAATTTATTGCTGGAACTCACCATAATCATACCTCGTGAGCCCCGATTGCAATGATGCCAGTATCAAGGTATCTAGGTGTCAGACGGCTTGTGATTCGCTATACCAGACGTGATAATCGTACCGAATGTACGATCGTGGTGACGTTTACCGTGACCAATGATCATCAGCTGGAGCTGGACTCGGACGTCCTGGACGGTGATACCTAGAGATCATATTTTTCTCAGTGATGTGGCTGCATCTCAGATCAAACTCTGCAGCTACCACGGCCACGGCTTCACTGGCAACCGAAAGCCAGTTGAAACGCTTGAACCGCAAGCACACTCCCACCCATTATCCAATAATCCCGGTATACCATCTTACATAGCTGGTTTGTTTCAGCGTTCGCAGTGCCTCGCGCCATAGCGGGAATATACAGCATGCAAATGCACAGGACTGGTTACTAGTACGTGATGTTTATTCCCCGGGGAAGGAATGTCATCGTCGGCATTGATGAGCTGAAGGGCCTGTTTTGGGGGTATCTCATATAAAGAGACATTATGAAACACGCCCATTGAGTATATATGTTCGTGCGTATAATTGGGAACATCTCTATCAGCGGTAGAGTGAATAAGTTGGTGGAAAGGGTCAGCACTTAAGTTCTTGATCAGAATGCCACCCCTGCGAGAATCAGAAAATAATCCCTGGTGTTGCAAACAGGAGGTAAACCGTTCGCGTTGGTAGTCGACAGTTGAATGAAACTGCAAGGTAATAGTTTGGGATAAAGGTGAATAGAGGGCCCCAATAATGCTATGCGAGTGGAGCCGTGCGTGGGACTTGTGAGAAGGAGTTGAAGGGCGCCACCAGTCCTCAGCCCGCGTCTACTGCGTAATAGAAAGCCTCGTCCCACACGTCAACCATAGCTGCTATGCATGCCTGCCACGAAATGATGAAGCAAGCTCAAGACATGTATTCACTAGGGTATTCGACGAGGCACCAAACTGTATATCGAGCCTCGATTTAAAGCACCACACTCTGCCTCACCATGGCATTCGGAATCGCAAACTGTCCTGACCCTCCAGAGGTAGGTGGCGGGGGGCCTGTTGCCTGGGTCGCCACAGCAGGAACGGCCTCCGGCGCCGCGCTTGCGACACTACCTGGGATACTCAGTGGCACGAAAGGCGGCGGGGATGGCGCGGAATCCGGTGCCGATATGGTGGAATTGCCTCCAGGCCGCTGACTGATCCACCTTGTCAATGTTGCAACGCCGGCATCCGTCACCACTTTGATGGTAGGGTCCACTGAAGCCTCCACGAGCAAGTCAGAGCAGTGGAACCCGTTGCCAACGAAGATGGGCTGCGAGGGGGAAGATAAGCGGGGGTGGAAGTCGCTGGAGACAGTCGCTTCGCGCCATGGGTCCTCTGCGAACATCACATAAAGAAATCAAACCTTGCGTGAGTGACCGAGGGAGTCATAAGAAAGCATGGGGGCGCACGTTTCCCATTTGCAAAGAACAGCCTATCTAAATTCACATTCCAACCCTTGAATTTTGCATTGGTGTTCACGGCTTTGGGAGTCGGTGGTGTCGGGAACGCCTTGGGGAAATATTGGCTACATTGGCGCTACGGATGGTTGTGGGTATAAAAGTCAATGGGAATGAATGTCAAACAATGACCAAAAGACGACAGAAAACGTACCTCGTCATAAGATGGCTGCACAAGCCGCGTCACAAGACTGGGCCATGTTATGGGCGCACCTTCTTGGAGGTAACCTACTTCATTGCAACTAATGATAGGTGGGCTCCCACGAAAGCTGCATAGTGGAGCTAAAGCTTACACCACTGCATAGTGGGTGAGAGGACATGTTAGGATATACAAAAAATCGCGTAATGAAACGGTACGCACTCCACATCCATGACCGATTAGCGTTGTCTACGCTTGTATCCGTCCAGAATGCCTGAGACGTGTTATATGTCCCAAGGCAGTCCCTAAGCAGCAATGCATCCAGCGACACTTAGCTAAAAGAACATGGTCGTAATTTCAGGTAGAACACACTCTGCGTTAGTGGTGCCACATACTGCGGATCAAAATGACAATAAGTACATTCCCCAACAAATTGCATCAATGTACTCACACTGCGGCAGATACACGTTCTTGAAATATGAGCCCCAGGCCGAGAGGGCGTGATCGAGCCCCCAGCCAGTGGCAGGTGCGTTCACGCCGTTTTTGACCTCTATCGCATCACATGACTGGAAAAAAGTCGCGTTTGGGCCGACGTATGGCTGGAGGCTTTGCCAGTCCCAGAGAATGTTGCGTACTGGAGTCGAACAAGCCTTCGTTAGGGCCAGGGGCTAAGCTGAAACCTTGGCACACGTACATGATCCTGCTGCGTCGTCAAGGTGCGTGACGTCTTCCAAGCCAAAGGTCGCTTTGATGGTCTGTTTCTCTTGCGGTGTACCGCTGGTAAATACCTGGTCAATGTGCGTAATGACTGCCTCGATGTCTGCAGAGCAGTTTTTCGGCATATTCTGGCGGATGGGTTCGAAGTACGCCCAATAGTCACTGGGCGTGGGTATTGTATGCGGCAACAAAATGCGAGGGTACAAATTGTGAACTCACATAATTGCCTCAACGACCGCTGACGACGCGTAGCCCGCCCAGAAGACTCCAGGTTGGCTTTCATATGGACATCGTCAGCTCTCATGGACAGAGTTCAGAAAGCCAGCAACACGCGTACTCCACCATGGTCCAGCTAGTTAACGCCCCTGGTTGACAGGGAAATAATAAGTGATAAATAAAAGAAAGCAGCCCCATGGTTGCAGGATAACATGTGGGTGAAATAGCTGCTTGATGTCGGAAGGAACGACATCATAACAACCATGAACCCTTCTCGGTGACGAACAATACGGACTGAAAAATAACATGCCGAGCACGTACCACTGTAACTGCCGCCCACCAAAATCCATGGCACGGCATCCGCGTTGATTTTATCTCCATTAGGTTGCGGCAACTGCACATTTTTGGCGAAGTATGCGAGGTCTTTCGCAGCCTGTCAATGTCAAGGCGTGTCGGTGAACGAGTCTACGATATGCTGATAGAATACGAGAAGAAAGATGGATAGCGAAAAGAGCTGACGGGAAATGCAGCGAAAAAGGTCTGCATAACACTGAACAGTTAAGAGGTGTAAGTCACGTCAATATAATATTCCTGGACTGTGAAATGGGTTGGCCAGGAGGAAACACACGTGGAGACCATAAGTTGGAACACCATACTGGGCTCGCCAACGCCCCCTCCCAGTATTTAGCCCCCCAGGCCAATTTTCAAACACAACGACGGGGCTCGCGGACCACAAACCCAACCGGTCCATAGAACAATGTGTCGCGCTCAGGGCAAATGCAACCCGTGCGGAAAGATGCACAATTTTCTCAGCACCCTGCCAATGTCAACGTACCTGATCAATAGTGAGGAGTTGGAGACTATCGTCGGCGAGGTTATTTATGGGGTTAGATAGGCCGAAGAAGCGGTGTTCCAGAACGACCGTGGAGCCATTGTTGGCTTGAGCAATGAGACCATTGATGGTCCTGAAGAGCCATAGGTATGAGGCACGAGGCTTAGGTTTGCGATTTAAGAGGTCAACATACGTATTGGTGAGATAGCCGGTGAATGATGCTGCATTGGCTTCACCCGGTGTGAATAGGATGACAGGTCCGCCTTGAAATACACTTAGAGAGATAGACCTTTAAAGATGTGGCGTATTTACAGACCTGGTTCGTAAAATTGCCAGCTGCCTTGAAGGTAAATTTACGCTGCCTCAGAGAAGAATGTACACGGCCTTACGTGGTCCAAAAACGTTGTTTAAATGTTCCCTTTGAGGGATTCGCGTGATCGATAAGTTGATCGAAGAAGTACGTCGTGTTCAAGGGAGGCAATGGTGCGCCAGACCTGTCTGTGAGCGGAGTGTCTGGGGTGGGCGGGATAGGCACTGCGGGACGCAGGGGGAAGTTGGGATGTCGCTCTTTGCCTCTGATCGCCGACACTAGTGCGGCAACGCACAACAAGATGGTCAACCTCAACATGTTAGAGATTGAAAGACCACACGGCGTGCACTCACAGGTCTGATATACGAAGGATACTTATACAGCAAATGAGCGAGTCAAATAGAGTTCTAATCATTTTGGACCATGTGGAAAAACGTCGGGAAGAATAGCCATGAACTTGCTGCTGGAGGTCCTTCTTTCGGTTGATAAGGTCTCTTCCATGCGGTGGGCTGTCACGTAGCCACTGATTGAGTGACGTGACCTGTGCGGGCCGTGTTCTGTCAGTTCGGTCAGAGATCCACGGCTCATATATGTGCTGTATACGTAAATATAAGTCAGACCTTGGCAATTACTGGTCCATCGTAGTCTTGCTGGCATGGACACGAAGGGTATCTGTCTCCGAACTGGAAACTACCGCCCGCAGTTCATCGTTAGTCAGCTTGAGCTAAGGATCGAGCTTGGGATGAAGCCTCCGTCTTCTGACTAGCGCACCTCCCAACCGTACACTTCCCGCTTGTGGGTCACGAGTGCCGTAGCGGCCTCTGTGCGGATGGCTAAAGGCACCCACCGTTCACTCCCACTAGTCGAAGGCACAGAAGTAGTGACTCCTAAACAAGACTGGAAGGGCGAGGTGTAGAGGTAGCGGTATCTCCTTGATGAGAAAGCCTGAACAAGCCCGGCAAAGCACACTACGACCTTATCAACTCACCGATCCACAAAGACTGGGACATACTGCTACTACAAGAACCTTATATTGACATTCTAGGCAACACTAAGGCCAATCCCAACTGGCATGTACTATACCCCCTGTCTTACTTGACTACCATCTCTGCAAAGCACTTGATATCCTCTTCAACACACTGCTCGACACTAACACATGGATGAATGGTAGATACTATATTATATATAGTTCTTACAAAATATCAGGTCTTATTATGGACTAGTTATCGAGATATACATGTTCCTTTCTGAATGGCTGTCACAGAGTCAAAATTCAGACTCTGCCTTATGTACCTGGAACAGCTGTAAATGTCATATAGTCCTCTGCAAATACCTGCAGTTTGTTCAAACCCATCGCCCCATAGATGAGTCTGGCGCAGCACTTAAAACAGACATGGAAGAATGTATGTATCAAAGCAGATGAATGTTGCACTGTCAGACAAATTTTTTATTTCAAAGCATGTGCGTTCTGTTGATTCTGAGATGCAAAGTGTCCTCTTTTTTTTGGGGGGGGGGGGTTTCTCACTGGATTCAGTAAGAGGCCAGTTAGGTTTTGCAACACATTTCCACTCGAGGAGCTGGTGTTGGTGTCTGCAGGTGAGGGAAGACTCTGAAGGGCTCGAAGCAGGTGGTAGATGGGGACTCATGGACTCACTAGTGGTTCCAGGGGATGCCGGGATGGTTGTCATTGCTTTCATTCCCTCTTGTACAGTGGGGGTGAAACATCAGATGCAGAGTTGTACTGCATGCAACAGTCAAGAAGTTGTAGGAAGTTGTAGGAATGGCAATGCGAGGGTGATGCATAGGGCTGCACACCGTCCGTATTACGGATACGGCCGTACAATGTACAGTGGGTTGACGGGTACGGTAGACTGTATACCGTCCGTACTTTCAGTACCTCTCCCCTCTGACGGTACGGTATGGGTACCGTACCGTCCGTATTACAGTTGACGGCAATACTTATATAATCAAGCCATTGGAGGGTCAGTTAGTGACTGATCCGTGTAGATATGATATTGCACAGCATTAGTATGTTGGGCTTATGTGACCTATACAGGTAGCTACCCTTTATGTCAGCCGATGCAGACTATTTAGGCAGGCCCGCTGTATGTGCCAGCAGTAGCACCCGTCAGGCAATGCCTTTTTGGGCTCGGCTAACTGGTTTTCGGCGTTTACCAATGCATGCCGTATATTGCCATACACGGCCGTATTTGTACGGTAGCATACGGCATCAACCCGTACCGTATACCGTGCCGTCGGCACAGGACACAGACCCTTGACGGTACGGGTGCCGTGGCCGTAACACGGCGCCGTACAGCCGTGGGTTTACGGCACGGTGCGCAGCCCTAGTGATGCAAGCAAACCGTGTCACCTGTGTCACACTATATGACAAATAACTTAGGGTGCCATTGTTATCTCAGGGTTCCATTGTTCATCGCATAATAGATAGCTTGTGTGCAGTCACTATTGTTTTATCTCACCATTGTTCCCTCTAGACTATAAAGTAGATTGTTAGTAGTCTGTCAAGATTGGTTTTTAGGCATTAATATCGTGTATTAGTGAACACAGCGAATGCCTGAATAACTTGTGCGAATAAGTATGCCATTCGGCGAATAGATGAACCAATGAATGTTCACAAGGTAAGAGGGTTGCCCAAATGGGGCTCACCCTATCTACAGTTGTAGCGAAATAGCCCATGGCACTTGACGATGTAACGTGCAAGGTCTCACGGAAGGGCTGTCTAAGTCTCGACAATCCCTTCGCCGGCGAAGGTGCTCCTTCAGAGCCCTTCGCCAACAGCTCAGAAAATGGTTCGAAGGCTAAGGTAACGAAGATGAAGTATGAGAACTCACCAGTGATGCCTAAGTCCTCTGCTAGTCGAAGATGGAAATCTCCAAGAGAAGGCTTAAGACGATGACCACAGCGAGGTCAAGTTTGCACAAGAGGGACGACGTATGATAATTGAACTGGGGAATATACATGCGAATGTAAACTACTTATATCGAATGCTCGTAAGGTATCAGCGAATAGGAAAGAGGCCGTCACGAGTCAGGGTTGGATAGGGGTGCGCAGTCATGATACAACATAGATGAAATAAACATACAATAGAATGAGAGAAGAGGGAGAACATGAAACGATGGAGGGTGAAGGTGGCGAAGACACCTGTGTATGAAATCATGTCTTGGGGCCCACATATACACTGCCCTGCATGGGTTCTCCATCTACTGGGTTGATCCCACACGACCCATGGGTAGGACGTCCCGCGAACGCACCCTGCTCATATGAACACCAAAAGGGGGTTGGATCGAGAAGCTGATGGAGTTACTGACGAGCCATGATGCCGGATAGGGATGTCGATCGTGATTTGATGGTGTGCCTGCTGGCGAATGATGCGAGCAGCAAATGGTCGTTCAGCGAAATGCGAGGAAGGGTGAACAGAGGTGACATAGAGGAGGAAAGGTCGAGGTGGAGGGCGAAGCTGAGCGAACACTGGGGAGGAGTAGCGAAAGGGGAAATGGGGATAACAAGGTGCAGGAAATACACAGGTCATGACAATCCAATTACCAGAACACCATTGGAAGAGGGTTGATCAGAGGAGGTGGTAGACCCAGCGATGACTACCAAGTCAGTCCAAAGATGTCGATCGTGCGTTTAACGGCGTGGCAATGGTAATTGCGAGTCAGCTCTCAACCTACTCCCCCTCGCGAGGCACCTTTGGCAGACCAGGGACATCACGCTGACCCTGCGCCCGAGCAACATCTTGGCTATCCCGTTACTGGCGTGCCCTCTTATGATCCGAATGCTTTGCCTTTCAGCAGTGCCCCGCCTCTATTTGCAGGGCAACCTCACCCCTTCGTGGGACAACCTCCCCTGTACCAACCTCCAGCCCAGATTCCTGCCCCACCTGGCAGGCCTGTGCCTCTTCCATTCGCGGGACAACCTCTCCCCTTCGTGGGACAACCTCCCCCGCAACAGCCCCCGGCCCAGATTCCTGCCCCACCTGGTGGACCTGCGCCTTTTCCATTCGCGGGACAACCTCACCCCTTCATGGGATGACCTCCCCCGCAGCAACCTCCGGCACAGATTCCTGCCCCACCTAGCAGGCCTGCACCGCCTCCTCCACCACCTCTCGGGCCACCATTTCCCCATTTCGGAGTGCCTCCGATCGGGCCTCCCGGGCCACCCGGGCCCCCCGGACCTCCTGGCCCACCTCCGCCCTTTGGTGGAGGGCCTTGGCCGCAACCAGGGTTCCCGTGGAATCCCTATTATCCCTTTCCTTTCGCCTACCCTCAGGCCGCCCCTGATGGTGACTCCGATGCTGCGAAACCTGACAAATTCACAGGGAAAGAACCCCGCCTTCTCCGAACATTCATCGCTAGTTGTATTATGGTCTTTGACAACAAGCCCTGAAAGTTCCAGCAGGAGCGACAGCGAGTCTCCTACGCAGCATCCTACCTCAGCGACATTGCCTTGATTTGGTGGCAACCTTTTCTCATTCAGTTCCCAGAACCTCCCATTCAGAGCAACTGGCTTATCTTTGTCAACGAACATAATCGTCTTTTCGGTCAGGCCGACATCATCCAGGTATCTGAGCGAGCTATTCGCAGGCTCAAAATGCTCGACACCCATCGTGTCAATCGCCACATGACCACATTTCCTCTTCCGAACCTTCTTCTACACCACATGCTAACGCTCGACCCAGACCCTCTGCCGCAGCCAAGCCTGACGAACAGAAAGATCTTTCCGGCATCCTCGATGCTACCGGACGTCTGACTGAAGCCGAGAAAGAGCGACGAAAAACCAAAGGCCTTTGCCCTTATTGCGGCGAACCCCCCACACATCACGCGAAGGGGTGCCGCTTTCAAGAGTCTGCCTCAACCACTGACAGAGCTATCTTCACTCTCGAAGGCGACCCTCAGGTTGCGATTCTCGAAGAGGTTCCCGAAGATAGCGAAAGCTTTCCCGCGGAAGACTAAGCTTGCGATCCCTCTGTGGTGTTAAGAATGGATCGTTTTTTACTCCTTCGAACAATGACCTTACCCACTCTGTACGAATCCCCGTATCTGTTCGCTTCGAATATCCTGTCCCCTTCATCTCTCCCCATCCATGTACACCTTCTCAGTGTCCGATGCCTTCCCCTCTCATCCTAGTTCTCAAAATTCACTGCCCCAATTCTCGAACGATGTCTCCTTCTCCTTGTTAGCACACTAGCCACTACTTGTCTCGTTCGCCAAACACGTAGATCTTCATCTCATTCAGCAAACTCCACTTCGATAGATATTTTCACCACATAACACTCTTTAGTTACCTTCAACACACATTCCGAAAACTCATCCCCGCTATCCTTGGGTTATGCCCCAAACACGGCAATTGGACCACTCTATTACACCTTGGCCCTTCCACCAGGTGTCGTTTCTTTCTTTGCCCTTTCCTATCCCAAATCTTCCTGTTTTCACACAGACGTTCAACATGGACGGCAAACTATTCGCTACCTCAGCAAAAGCCTATCGAGCATCACTCTACCGAGTCCTCCATATCGCTGCTTTATACTCGTCCCTGCTATCCTTGGGTTACGCCCCGAACATGGCGATTGGACCACTCTATCCCACCTCGGTCCTTCCACCAGGTGTCTTTTCTTTTCTTTGCCCTTTCCTATCCCGAATCTTTCTGTTTTCGTGCAGACGTTCGCCGTGGACGGCAAACTATTCACTACCCCCGTACAGCCTATCAAGCATCACTCTGCCGAGTCCTCCATATTGCTGCTCGCTATTCGTCCCCGCTATCCTTGGGCCACGCCCCAAACACGGCAATTGGACCATTCTATTACTCTTCGACATCCGACATGGATAGCGAACCATTCTGTCTTCCAACAGCGTCCCGAACCACCCCAACGCATTTTACCCGTCGGGGCGACGTGTACCATAAAGGGGGGGATGAGTGCTTAGGCATTATACAAACCCTCACAACCCCTACATTCGGAAAACTTGGCAATCACCTCGGCGCTCTTCGCACAACTTCGCGAACACCACCTCCAGTTGGATTCTCTTATAGCCACTTTCGCCTACTTTCACGCGAAGTCCCCGAAGAGACCTAAGGCTTAGGACACCATCTAGCGCTTCAAGAGAAACAATGCTTCTATGTTCACACAAAAATTATCACAGACTCTATTCTATTTCGTTAGCTCCCTGATCATCGCCTGGACCCCCTCTAGTTCTAACACCTCTCCGCTTAAATCGTTCAACTTCCGGGACACACTCCTCATCAGCTCCTCCGACCTCTCCACCAGCTCCTCCATTCTCTCCTCGCCGGCCAGCGTAGATGTTCGGGTGCCTTCAGAGGTATCTGAGAATCAGCCAAAGATGCTTGGAAGGGGGGCACAACAGGCTTACCAAGGACGCCCTTTGACGAAATAGAGGACGGACCTGTCGTCGACCCTTTTTCCTTCGCCTTCGCCTTGCTCTTCCCCTTCGACCCTCGCTCTTTCACCTCCGGCTCTCGACCATCCTTTTCGTCCTTTGCCACGTACTCTAGAGGAGGGACAAGGACTCCACATGAGTTCGGACGGTGTAGGAGGAATGGAAAAGGAGGAGACTTACCCTCTGCCGCGACACAGCCCTGGCGATCACGAATGCATCGCCCACACATCTTCCCCGCCTCACCACTGCAGGTGTGACCATAGTGAAGGCATCACCCACACTTCGCAGGCCTCTTCAGTACCTCGTGCTACGGAGAAGCACACAGTCAGCGGGGGAATTACTTCAACAAAAAACTATGCTGCTTACCCCGTTATAAATCAGCCAGCCGAGCAAATACACATGCTTGGGGTAACCATGCTTCGCTACCGATTGTGGAACCTTGTCCGATTATGTAACCAGCGCATTCGCCCTACCCTTGCGACGGTGGGCAGGAGTCAGCTCAACTGTGACAATCTCTGGCGAAAGACTCTGAGCACGTTCCTTCCGAGCCTTCTTCGGAGTCCGAGTATTTTCGCCTTCGTCTTCGGACGACAGGAACATGGGTCACCGTTTCATGCGCACGGGCTGGACTGTGGCTGATTGTCCAGGTGATCCAGGGATAGGCTCAGCTGCGTGAGCGGGATCTTCGAGAGAACTTCAAGTCAGGAGGCCAGTGAACAAACAAGTGTCACGTACTTTCAGACTCCCGCATACTGTCCCCCTCGACTCCGGGCTCCTTCGTAGCACCCCCCACTACCTCGGGTTCCTTCGACGGGCCTCGCGACGCTATCGGTTCTGACACCGCGTTCATCCCGGCATCAAGGAACTCTGGGCTAACTAAGAAACCCACACTCCTGAGCCACTCTTTCGCTTCCTTCACCTCCCTCACCAGGTCGTCCACTTCCGACGGACGTTCGAAGTCGGGATCCACGATCACTTCAACATGCAATGTGGCACGCAGCTCGGCCTGTGATGGGGTGGTCAGCGAAATCCTTGATAAGGGAGCTCTCTTACCTGGAGTTCTTCAGCCTCGGCAGCCCACTGCTCCACCTCTTCGCGCAAGGCTCCCCGAAGGTCAGGACGAACCTTCTGTAAGGGCAACCCTGGCTGGTTGTGGAGATCACACTACCACACAACTGACAAGGGGAAATCCAAAGTATGTATAAATGAACAGAGTATACAGGAGAGGGGATTCTCACCTGACAAGGGGAAATCCAAAGAGAAAAGTCTAAGGACCCCCAATGTCAGCGAGCCCGTATTATACTACGCTGCACAGCCAGGGACAACACTTGGCACCCGCCATCAACCCTGCATCTCCCTGACCACCCTGACCCTTGATTGACCCTTGATGCCACCTATTACGTGAGTCGCTTGATTTCCGACACTGTTCCGAGAGTGGAAGTTGGAAATTGGAGTGGAACTGGCAAGGCGAACAGAACTGGTGGAAGTTCTCCCAGAAGCGGAATCATTGTTGAAAGTATTAAAGAAAACAATATTGACATATTAAAACACAACCCCATATCACGACCAATACTCCGATAACCCCTCTCTCGGAATATACGCACTACGGCACTAGTACCCGAGACCGCCGGATCATCATATACCCACTCAAATTGACCCGATCACACCCCCCAACTTCCCCGATGCCACAGGGATACGTATCACGCGTTACCACGATTATCAACACCCGAAACGTCATCCAAGAACACCGAATCCATCCCGAATCACGAGCTTTCCATCAGTCACGTGACCCAATCAAGGGACGCGACACGTTGAGCCGACCCTGCCCATACCCAGACTATGCCCCCTATCCTTCACTAAACTCCCGTTCCCGCATCCTATTTTACACTCCATCTCCAAGCCCAATCTATTCAACACACGTCGTCTCCCCTATCGTTACATGTGCGCCGCTCGCCCCATTCCACCATCCCTTTAGTATCACATCACCAATCCCTTGACCGCCAAGCGCCACTAGTAACAAATAAATACGTGACCCCATGTACAATAATACAGCAGTGAAATAGCACCTCATTTCACCCCACACTCCGTAGTAGAATTTCTAGTCGGCACTAAAATCATAAGACACGCATAGATATTGTGCGCGCAGATATACCTGTCTACTCCAAAATCTCACTCGATTTATCTCACAACCAAGAGATTAAATCAATCGTTCTTGATATCATTCCTAGTATAAAACTACAATCATTTCCGAAAGCAGAGGCGGAGATGCAATCGGAACCGGAAGCGGAGTCGGAAATGGAGTCGGAACTGGGTGTGGTGTCGGAACTGGAAATGGAAAACAGGGTGTCCCCTGACATCACCCCCCCTCTAGCGTGCTGCGTCCTCGAAGCACGGGACACGAGGGATTGAAATGCCAGCGAGCGGATTCGGCGAGGGGCACCGGGGTGTGTCCTATAGAACTCATGGAGTTTGTCTGGAGCGGAAACATCTTGCTCCGGGACCCACGAATTCTCCTCGTACCCATTCCCTTCCCATTTGACGAGGAATTGGGGTCGTCCTTGCACAAACCGGTTGTCCAGGATCCGTTCCACCACATAGTGCTCTTCCCCATCTACAATTTCCGGCGGAGGTGGCGGACGAGCCTTCCGACCTGGAATTGGGTCCTCAAGCATAGGGAGTAACTTCACCACGTTGAAGACGGGGTGGAGGCGGGACATGGACATCGGAAGTCGGAGGCGGTATGCATTCCGTCCAACCCTCCGCGTCACTGTGAAGGGCCCAAGGTAGCGGTGGGCAAGCTTCTGCGAAGGGCGTGTGGTGCGGATGTCACTTGCATCTAGATACACCTTGTCTCCAACTTGGTACTCCGGGGCAGGAACCCGGCGTTGTTTGTAGTACCTTGCCATGTCATCCTTGGCCTTCGCAAGGGCTGACTTGGCTTCCGAAAGGGTGGAGTCCATGCGGTCATGGAACTCATTGACCGTCTCGAGTCGGGAGTCAGCCGGGCGTGGTTCGAAGCCCATCCGCGGGTGTCGTCCGGAGTCAAGCATGAAGGGAGTCTGTTGTGTGGCGGAATGGACATGGTTGTTGTATTGGAATTCCGCCAGTGGAAGTAACTCATCCCAGTCATCCTTCCTCTCATTGACAAAGAGGCGGAGATATTGCTCCAATTCCTGATTGACCCGTTCCGTCTGTCCGTCACCCTGCAGATGGTACGCTGTGGTGGTAGCCAGCTTTATGCCGAGCAGGCGATAGAGCTCCCGAGTCAGTTCCGCGACAAACTGCGGACCTCGGTCGGAAACAACTTGCTTCGGGAGCCCATGCAACTTCCAGACATGTGCAGGGAACAGGTGGGCCGCTCCGAGGGCTGTGATCGTCGTGTGCATTGGAATGAAGTGGGACACCTTGCTTACCGAATCCACGACGTTCATGATCGCGTCGTAGCCATGAGACTCTGGGAGTTCAACGATGAAGTCGACACTGATGGTGTCCGAGTGGGATTCGGGAATCGGGAGCGGAACAAGTTCTCCGACGGGCGGATGTCATTGTGCTTTGGTTCGGAGACAAAGGTCACATGTCTTCACGTACTGTCCAATGTAGCGGGACATCTGAGGCCACCAGTAATTCCGAGCCACTAACTCCAGCGCCTTCCACCTGCCAGCATGCCCAGCGACCCGTGTGTCATGGTGCTGGGACACGATGCAGCGGCGGAGGTCCGCCCCACCTGGAACATAGACCTTGCCTCTGAAGTGGAGCAGTCCATCATGTTCCGACCATTCCGCTGCCCGTACAGACCGTGAGTGCCCTTTCTGAAGTTCCTCCACTGCCTTCACCACCGACTCCTCCTTCTCTCCATTCCGGTACTGCCTCCGGATGTCCTGGAGCATTTCCGCTTCCACCCCAACTGCAGTCACTCCCTCTAGGGCACGGATTGCAAAGAGACTAGGGCGGAGCAGTGTCATATCCGCGTTGTCTCCACTTCCGCTTCCATGATCTGCACGGCGGGATAGGGCATCGGGCTTGCCCATGGTGCGGCCGGGGCGGTGGCGGAGCATGAAGTCGAACCGGGACAGGTGTAGGGACCACCGTGCTTGTCATCGGTTCAACTTCTTAGATGTGCGGAAATACTCGAGGTTCTTGTGGTCTGTCCAGATCTCAAATGGGACAGAGCACCCTCGCGGAAGTGTCGCCACTCCTCCAGCGCTCGGATGATTGCCAGCATCTCCTTGTTGTGGATCTCATAGTTCCGCTCGACCAGACTAAGGCTTTTAGAGAAGAAGGCAATCGGATGCCATCCCCCATCATCTTCCGATGACTGTTGTGACAAGACTGCTCCGGTAGCTGTGTCGGAAGAATCCAAAATCCGACGCATCTTCCACTTCCGATACGCCATGTTCCGCATTTTCGGAAATTCCTTCCGCAGTGGGCACTCCGCTTATGTCTGCGAGTGCGAGGAACTCTGGAAGGAGCTCAAGCTTCTCCTCTGTGGTCATAAGCCGGATGTCAAAGGCTGGGGGCACTCACGGGCATAGTGGCCTGGTCGTCAGCATCGGAAGCAGGTGATGGTTCCGTGGCCTTTTCCGCGCATGCAGTCAACATCCATCGGGGCAGGGCCACTCTTCGAGGGAGGGGGGCTAGGGTTCCTAATAGGAGTGGGCGGAGCAACCGTCGGAAATATTTTCCGTGTGGGAATGAATGCACTTCCAGGTTTTGGCACGGGTGGAGTAGGACGAGCGGAACTGCGTGTCATGTTCCAGTTTGTCTCCACAAAGGCCTCGTTTGCTTCCCTGTTTCGGGACACCCTCCGCGCAGCTTGGTACCACCCTTCCGGGTCATCGAAATCCGGAGCTCCATCCCCAAGCAGCGCAACTTGGTTCTGGAGTGTCGGATCAAGCCCTCGTCAGAATTTGATGACGATCGTCTTGTCATCGTCATACTCCGCAAGGTCGATGAGCTCCTGGAAGCGGTCAATGTAGTCATTGACCGGATCCTTGGCCTGGTACCAGCTGGTCCCCTCAAGCTTCGTAAGGGCTGTGAGCTGCTCATTCTTCGGGCAGAACTGGTCGGAAAATGTTTTCTCGAAGGCGTCCCAGTCTCGGAAGTAGTTCCCCTTGCCCTTTGCTTCAAGTCGGATCACCTTGTTTGCAAAACGGGCTGCGCGATCCGACTTGAAAAAGGACAATGCCCAGTGAATCTGAGCCCGGTCGTTCGGAAAGAGGTCTCCGACAATTGCGAAGTAGATGCTGCATGTGTTGAAGAATGCGCGTCCCTTCTCCCGATCTCCGTCAAAGTCCGCTGGAGTTGTGGGTTTGACCTTTGCCAACTTCACAGACATCCTCTCTTCCGCCAGTTCCGCTTTTCCGAAATCCGGCTCATCCAGCATTGCATTTCCACCACCTTGTGGAATATCTAACTTAGCCAAAATCGTTTGTAAGGCTGTTTCAATCGTGTCGGTCTTCATCCGGTTCCGCGTCAATTCCTCCTCCATATTCCGAAGGCGATCCTCCGGATCCATGTCAGAAGGGGAAATATGGGACGGGATTTCCGGGGTTGGGAGCTCAACGTAAGAAGAGGGGCTGTCATATACCGTGTGCGTGGAAGAGGTTGCGATCTCCGAGTCGCCGTCTCCGATTCCGAACGCACCTATGGCGAATGCAATGCGCAGTACGACCGTCGGTCCTCTAGGGGAGAGACTTTTCTGCTGTAAGGGCAACCCTGGCTGGTTGTGGAGATCACACTACCACACAACTGACAAGGGGAAATCCAAAGTATGTATAAATGAACAGAGTATACAAGAGAGGGGATTCTCACCTGACAAGGGGAAATCCAAAGAGAAAAGTCTAAGGACCCCCAATGTCAGCGAGCCCGTATTATACTACGCTGCACAGCCAGGGACAACACTTGGCACCCGCCAACCCTGCATCTCCCTGACCCTTGATCGACCCTTGATGCCACCTATTACGTGAGTCACTTGATTTCCGACACTGTTCCGAGAGTGGAAGTCAGAAATTGGAGTGGAACTGGCAAGGTGAACAGAACTGGTGGAAGTTCTCCCAGAAGCGGAATCATTTCTGAAAGCGGAGGCGGAGATGCAATCGGAACCAGAAGCGGAGTCGGAAATGAGTCGGAACTGGGTGTGGTGTCGGAACTGGAAATGGAAAACAGGGTGTCCCCTGACACCTTCAGCTTGACCCGCGTTCGCTCGATGAGCACAGAGAGAGAGGAGGACTCGTTAGGGGCCATAAGGAGTCGAATAGTGGAATGTGTCAGGGGACACCCTGTTTTCCATTTCCAGTTCCGACACCACATCCAGTTCCGACTCCATTTCCGACTCCGCTTCCGGTTCCGATTGCATCTCCGCCTCCGCTTTCGGAAATGATTCTGCTTCTGGGAGAACTTCCACCAGTTCTGTTCGCCTTGCCAGTTCCACTCCAATTTCCGACTTCCACTCTTGGAACAGTGTCGGAAATCAAGCGACTCGCGTAATAGGTGGCATCAAGGGTCGATCAAGGGTCAGGGTGGTCAGGGAGATTCAGGGTTGATGGCGGGTGCCAAGTGTTGTCCCTGGCTGCGCAGCGTAGTATAATACGGGCTCGCTGACATTGGGGGTCCTTAGACTTTTCTCTTTGGATTTCCCCTTGTCAGGTGAGAATCCCCTCTCTTGTATACTCTGTTCATTTATACATACTTTGGATTTCCCCTTGTCAGTTGTGTGGTAGTGTGATCTCCACAACCAGCCAGGGTTGCCCTTACATCGTCCATCTTGTGCAAACTTGACCTCGCTGGGGTCATCGTCTTAAGCCTTCTCTTGGAGATTTCCATCTTCGACTAGCAGACGACTTAGGCATCACTGGTGAGTTCTCATCTCATAATTCCGCTCCACATGACTAAGGCTCTTGGAGAAGAAGGCCATCGGATGCCACCTGCTACCATCTTCTGATGACTGCTGTGACAAGACTGCTCCAGTGGGTGCATCAGAAGAATCCGCTTCGACTCGATGAGGGCAAGAGTTGTCGGGAAAGATCAGGACCGGGGCAGAAGTGATCAGCTCCTTGAGTTTGTCAAAGGAGGCCTGCTCCGGCTCCCCCCACCGCCATCCAATGTCCTTCTTGGTGGGGTTGAAGAGGGCACGGGCATGTCAGGAGAAGTCCTTGATGAACCGCTGGTAGAAATTGACAAACCCAATGAAGGACTGGACTTCCTTCTTGTTCTGCAGCACAGGCCATTCCGACACACCGGAAACTTTGACTGGGTCCATTTCCACCTTTCCTTCCAACACGATCACCCCAAGATACTCTATCCGTGTCCGCTCAAATTTGCACTTCTCTGGCTTGAGGCACAGGTTGTATTCCCAGAGCTGTTCCAGCACTCTCCGCACAAACTCCCGATGTTCCAGGATTGTTTTTGTGAGATGAGGATGTCATTGAGGTAGATGCAGACAACCCCTTCTGCTATTATGTCATGGAAGATGTCATTCATCATCGTCTGGAATGTGGCAGGACTGTTGGTGAGGCCAAAGAACATGACCTGTGGCTCAAAGAGTCCTCGGTTAGTGAGGAATGCAGCCTTCCACTCGTCTCCTTCATGGATCCAAACATTGTTGAAACCCCAGCAGACATCCAGCTTAGTGAAGTACCTTGCCCCACGGAGTTGTGTGATCAGTTTGGAAATGAGTGGAATGGGGTACCGGTTCTTGATCGTGATCGCATTCAAGGCCCGGTAATCCTGCACAAGTCTGAGCGAGCCGTCCTTCTTCTTGATGAAGAACACCGGAGATGCCATGGGTGACTTGGAGGGGCGGACCCTCCCTGTATGGAGGTTTTCCGCAAGGAATGCATCGAGCTCTACCTGCTCCTTGGGTGACAGCAGGTAGACCTTGCAGTTGGTGGGATTTGACCCAGGCTCCAACTTGATGGCATGGTCCCACAGCTTCCGTGGAGGCAGGGCATCAAACGACTCCTTGGCAAAGACATCCTCTAACTGCCGCAGCTACTCCGGAATTTCCACCTCCACTTTATAATGCCTCCTGGAGGCTTTTGCGAGGTGCTGCAAAATATTTCTGATGGCACAGACGTGTTCTGCTTCCGGCAGAAGGTCTATGTACAGCAAGCGCTCGCCCTCCACCAGAGTGTCTTCCGAGCCAAGTTGGATGATGTCGGAATCGAAATCAGAATTGGAAGTGGGAGCTGGTTCGAATTCCGCCTCCAAATCCTCTTCTGCAAGCAGTGGATGGGGGCCAGAACAACATGTCTGTATGAGCTGTTTAGTCTTCCGCTGCTCCTCACTGCAGGCATATAAAAGTTTTCTTGTCTGTAAAACTGTTGAAAAAACTGTAAAGATTTTCCAAATATTTTTAGTGTTTTTTATATAAAAAAACTAGTTTATTAGAATTTGTTGAGCAAGAAAATTGTAAAAAAATTCAAAGTTTTTTTCAGGGTTTTTTATGGGTTTCTTTGTGTTTTCACAAAGAAACTTATAAAAAGACATAAAAAACCGTGCGAAAAACTGTAAACTTTTTTACCATTTTCTTGCTCAACAAACTCTAACAAAAACACAAAATTTTGTTAAAGTTTTTTCAAATTAAAAACTCTAAAAAAATTTGGAATATCGTTACAGTTTTTTGAACAGTTTTTCAGACCAGAAAATTTTTATATGCCTCCAGTGCCTGGGGCTCCTTCCGCACTTCCAACTGGCACATGTGACACCTGGATAGGAATCGACTCATCAGCACCTTCCTAGTCTGCCAGTTGATCTCCAGGTTGTGCTCCTGCAGCCAGGTAAATCCAAGGATGATGTCTTGCTTCCCCAGGCTGGTGACTGCAAAGGAAGTGCGTTCAGTGTGTCCATCATAGCAGAGAATTGTGTCTACTATCTCCATGAGGGACCCTGCCTCATTGGGGCTTCCATCCACATTGAATACTGGGATTGCACGTTGCAACTTCCGTGTGGTCAGTCGGTTCCGTTCCACATAGTCCCGGTCCATAAACTGACCAGTGGCCCCACAATCGACAAGTGCAGGTCTGGATTTGACTTCCACTGTTTCCGTTGTCTGGATTTCCACATTAATGACCAGTGACTTGGGGCCAGGGGTGGCAGCAACAACATAGTGATTTGGGAGGCGTATTTCCCAAGGGCAGATGCAGGACAGATAGGCTGTCAGATTCAGCTTTTGTGTGACGTTATCTGGTGCGTCTGCACAAAGTGAGGGGAGTGGGGACTTCTCATTCTCTACTTCAAGACAGGCAAACCAGTTATGTACAGGCAGCAGGGGCAGACATCTCACCCACTGCACGTCACAAAATCCAACGCATCTCCCACTTCCGACACACCATGTTCCACATTTTCGGAACTTTCTTCCACAGTGGGCACTCCGCTTATGTCTGCCAGTGCGAGGAACTCTGGAAGGAGCTCGAGTTTCTCCTCTGTGGTCATAAACCAGATGTTGAAAGCCTGAGGGCACTCTTGGGCATAGTGGCCTGGCTGTCGGCATTGGAAGCAGGTGACGGTTCCATTGCCTTTTCCACGCATGCGGTCAACATCCATCAGGGTGGGGCCACTCTTTGAGGGAGGGGGGCTAGGGTTCCTAGTAGGGGCAGGTGGAGCAACCATCGGAAATATTTTCTGTGTCGGAATGAATACACTTCCGGGTTTCAGCACAGGTGGAGTAAGATGAGTGGAACTGCGTGTCATGTTCCAGTTTGTCTCCACAAAGGCCTCATTTTCTTCCCTGTTTCGGGACACCCTTTGCGCGGCTTGGTACCACTCTTCTGGGTCATCGAAATCCAGAGCTCCATCCCCAAGCAGTGCGACTTGGTTCTGGAATGTCGGATATAGTCCTCATCAGAATTTAATGATGATCATCTTATCATCGTCATACCCCGCAAGGTCGATGAGCTCCTGGAAGTGATCGATGTAGTCATCAACTGGAGCCTTGGCCTGGTACCAGCTGGTCCCCTCAAGCTTCGTAAGGGCTGTGAGCTGTTTGTTTTTCAGGCAGAACTGGTTGGAAAATGTTTTCTCGAAGGCGTCCCAGTCCGGAAGTAGTTCCCCTTGCCCTTTGCTTCCTGTCGGATCACCTTGTTTGCAAAACGGGCTGCCTAGTCTGACTTGAAAAAGGACAATGCTGTCATGATTCGTTTATTCTGCGAATCATTTCTCAGAACACAGCGAATGACCTCCTGAACCAGTGAACGGCTTCCCGAACCAGCAAATATCTTGCCAAAATATTCGTCGCCATACTGCTTTCGCATTCGCTATTCGCATCATTCCTGCCAGGACGCCAGGTGTTGGGGCCCTCATCCATCACAGACCCCATCATCTGTTAAACTCCCACTCCATGACAGACCCACATGCTCAGGATGCATTCAGATAGTGTCAGTCGCAGCCTCCGTGCAGGTTGGACTCAATGGGACTCGTACCACTGCAGGGCAGGACGAATTAGCTTCGCTGAAGTTTTCACTACACAGTTGTCATGACCCATTCATTTCTTGTATCCAGCTATCCCTGTTTTCCCTTTCACCACCACTCTTCCATGTTCGCTCAGCTTCGCTCCATTCAATCCTTGCTCCATTCACTATTCGCCACATTCGCCAAATGACCATTCGCTACTCGCATCATTTGCCAGTAGCCATGCCATCAAACACGATCAACATCCTTTACCTGGATTGATGGTTCATCACTGGTCCTATCATGAATTGCAAGGAGGTGCAGGCTGTCATGACTCGTTTATTTCTTGTACCCAGCTATCCCTGTGTTCCCTTTCACCACTCTTCCATGTTTGCTGGTCTTTGCTCCATTCACTCCTCGCTCCATTCGCTATTCACCACATTCGCCATATGACCATTCGCTACTCGTATCATTCACCAGCAGGCACGCCATCAAACACGATCGACATCCTTTACCTGGATTTATGGTTCATCACTGGTCCCATCATCTTCTCAACTCAACCCCTTTTGGGTGTTCCTATGGCCAGAATGCATTCGTGGGGCATCCTACCCGTAGGTCATGTGGGATCAACCCAGCAGACGAAGAGTTTGTGCAGGGTGGTGTATATGCAGGTCCCAAGGTGTGTTTTCGTACATAGGGGCCTTCGCCCTCTTTCCTCTCTGTCATTTCATGTTTGCACCCCTCTTCCATTCTATTGTATGTCTATTTCATCTATTATGTATCCTGACTGCACACCCCTATCCAACCCTGACTCCAGATGGCCTCTTTCCTATTCGCTAGCACCATATGAGCATTTGGTATAAGTAGTCTACATTCACATGTATATTCTCCAGTTTAATTATCATACGTCCATCTTGTGCAAACTTGACCTCGCTGTGATCATCGTCTCGAGCCTTCTCCTGTAGATTTCTATCTTCGACCAGAAGAGGACTTAGGCATCACTGGTGAGTTCTCATACTTCATCTTCATTACCTTAGCCTTCGAGTTATTTTCTGTGCTGTCAGCGAAGGGCTCTGAAGGAGTGCCTTCGCCGGCGAAAGGATTGTCGCTACTTAGACAACCTTTCCATGACACCTTGCACGTTACATCGTCAAGTGCCACGGGCTATTTCGCTATGACTGTGGATCAGGGCGAATTCCTTTCGAGTAACCCTCTTACTTCTTAACCCTTACCTCTTCGGTACTGTTCGCTGGGCGATTCGCTAGATCGCACATGCTATTCAGGCATTTGCCACTAACATGCGATATTAACGCCCAAAATCCAATCTTGACAAATGCCCAGTGAATCCAAGCCCGGTCATTTGGAAAGAGGTCTCTGACAATTGCGAAGTAGATGCTGCATGTGTTGAAGAATGCACATCCCTTTTCCCGATCTCCGTCAAAGTCTGCCAGAGTTGCGGGTTTGACCTTTTCCAACTTCGTGGACCTCCTCTCTTCCACTACTTCTGCTTTTCCGAAATCCAACTCATCCTGCATTGGATTTCCACCACTTTGTGGAATATCTAACTTAGCCAAAATCATTTGTAAGGCTGTTTCAATCGCGTCGGTCTTCATCCGGGTCCATGTCAATTCCTCCTCCATATTCCAAAGATGATCATCTGGATCCATGTCAGAAGGAGAAATATGGGATGGGATTTTCGGTGTTAAGAGCTCGATGTAGGAATAGGGGCTGTCGTATGCCGTGTGCACGGAAGAGGTTGCGATCTCCGAGTCGCTATCTCTGATTCCAAACGCACCTAGGGCGAATGCAGCACGCAGTACAACTGCCAGTCCTCTAGTGGAGAGACTTTCTGCTGTAAGGGCAACCCTAGCTGGTTGTGGAGGTCACACTACCACACAACTGACAATGGGAAATCCAAAGTTTGTATAAATGAACAGAGTATACAAGAGAGGGGGTTCTCACCTGACAAGGGGAAATCCAAAGAGAAAAGCCTAAGGACCCCGAATGTCAGTGAGCCCATATTATACTATGCTCTGCAGCCAGGGACAACACTCACCACTCGCCATCAACCCTGCATCCCCCTGACCTCCCTGACCCTTGATCAACCTGTGATGCCACCTACTACGCAAGCCGCTTGACTTCTGACACTGTTCTGAGAGTGGAAGTCGGACAGTGGAGTGGAATTGGCAAAGTGAACAGAACTTGTGGAAGTTCTCCTCAAGGCAGAATCATCTCTGAAAGCAGAGTCGGAGATGGAATCAGAACCGGAAGCGGAGTCGGAAATGGAGTCGGAACTTGGTGTGGTGTCAGAACTGGAAAACAGGGTGTCCCCTGACAGTCAGGGTAATTTTGATTTCAGGAAATGGACCCGGCTTTCCAGCAACACCCCAATGTTGTTCGTGTTGATTTTGAATTTTGTGATCGATGAGGGAATAGTGAGCTTGTCCATCGAAGTGGTCAGTTGATGTGTGGTGAAGGTGTGAGTGTCAGGGTTCACGCGTTTCCTTCCACAAGTTTCTATTTCCTTCCATGAGTTTCCGTCACCTTCCGTCAGTTTCCATAACCTTCCGTCACCTTCTGTCACATGTCACTTTCCATCACATGTCACTTTCCGTCACATGTCACTTTCCGTCACTTTCCGTAACCTTCTACAAGTTTCCATCTCCCCTATTATGTAAGCCTTGCCAGCGCTATAAGACTGTAGCCCGTGTGGTGGCGTTTCCTCAGCTTGATCTCTGAGGATACCCACTACACAGGCAAGTCCCCATGTATCTATCGTTGGTAGAGTTATAAACTGAGGATACCCACTACACAGTTGGTCATTGTCCTAGTATCGGCTCTTATCTCCTTGAGTATCTTTGGTTGTGGCTTCGTCATTAGTGTTGCCCTCACAGAAGATCAAGCTCATAGGACGACCCCACACACTTTTCTTAACCAGCCTTCATCTCAGCCTATGGCAGACCAACTCCCAGACGCATACTGGGACGCCCTGGGTGACCATGGGCCATTTCTTCGAGGCCTCCTTTCCAGCCAAGCACAGCAGTTGCAGCAACTTCAACTGCAGAATCAGGAACTGCACAATCAGATTGCTAACGTTCACGACCACTTAGCCAATGCTGCCACCAACGCTGCTGTTGCTGCTGCTCAAGCCCTTGCGCCCTCAGTACCTCACAGTGTCCCTCCATCTACTCGCTCTATCAAAGCAGCAGAACCGGAGAAGTTCAATGGAGACCGTGCAGAGACTGAAGGGTTTATCAGGTCTATCAAGTTGTCCATCGCTGTCCAGCCAGCATCCTTCCCAGATGAACGCACAAAGATCCTATACGCTCTTTCCTTCATGACGGGAGGCTCTGCGGAGATATGGGCACACAACGAGACACAGGCTGTCATTGATGGCACCTCCTCTATATCCACTCTGGAGGGGTTTATTAAACGTGTGGAGGAGGCCTTTGGTGACCCAGATCGTGCCAGAACGGCTCGCACTAAGCTGCATGACCTTAGGATGGCGTCAGGAATGTCGGCAGATGAATACACGGCTCAATTTGAGATCCTGGCAGGCAGGACAGGCTTTAATGATGAGGCACTCGAGGATGCCTATGCTCGTGGCCTTCCAGCAGGTATCCTTGACAAGATCCACGCCCAGCCCTTTCTTCCATCCAACCTCAAAGCCTGGAAGGAAGCAGCCTGTCAGATTGACCGCAATCATCGCCGTCTGTTAGAGGTCAGGAAGGCACAGACACCTCATGTCCCTAATCGCCCTCCTCCTGCCCGACCACTCCACACTCCTGCTATGGCTCCTGTTGCCACAGCATCACCCAGTAACGCGACACCTATGGACATTGACTCATCCCGCCGCCGCACCGAAACACGAACCTGCTACAACTGTAAGAGACCTGGTCACATTTCACCAGACTGTCCTGAACCTCGCAAGCCACGAATCCGTGCAAACCTCACAGAGGCAGACATTGCAGCAATTGTCTCTAAATCTGTAGCAGCGGCGATAGAGGAACGCAAAGAGAAGGTGGAAGCCCCTGTCCAAGAGGAAGGAAAGGGTTTTTAGGCCAGTCAGCGGTGAAAGACATGCCCCGCTCGACGAATCGGTTTTCAGTTCTCGAAACATGTACAATAGGGATCACAGGCGATATGATGCATCCTTCTCCTATCCCTGATCGAACTGAAACCAAACCAGCCATGCCAAAAACCCAACCCATCGCTCCAGTTGCTAATGCAAACCTTCCAGTCCCTCTATATGTCCGTACTGCTGACCTCCGCCGATGCACCAAAGTACCTCTCAAGGTCCACTCCGTTGACACAGGGCATCCACTTGCAATTGACTCCCTCCTTGACAGTGGTGCTACAGGGATGTTCATCGATGTGGAGTTTGTGAGGGAACACAGGCTTCGGACCCGTCCCCTACCCCGTGCCATCCCCGTCTACAATATTGATGGTACCCCAAATGAGGCTGGCTCAATCAAGGAAGAAGTCGACCTCATTTGCACCTTTGGGGATCATACGGAACGTGCCACATTCTCTGTCACGAGCCTTGGACGACTTGCCATCATTCTTGGTCACACATGGCTTGTTGAACACAACCCAGAAGTTGACTGGCGTACAGGAGATGTGAAGATGACACGCTGTCCCAAGTCATGTGGGGGCAGACCTGTTGTCAGAGGGCCCACAGTCGAAACTGTTCCAGAAGAGAGTGTAAATCAAGAGGAGGTTCCCATACAGCACACCCGCTCCCTACTTGAGGAAGGAGACAGGACCTTTGTCATCTTTGTGAATGAGAGTCCTGAAATGATTGGCGCAGGCCGGACTGTCTCCCAACAGCTTGCTGAACGGGCCAGCAAGTCTGCACCAGTCAGATCCTTCGAGGACCTTGTCCCTAAACCATACCAGGAGTTCAAGGATGTGTTTTCTAAGGAGTCATTTGACCAACTGCCTCCTCGAAAGCCCTGGGACCATGCAATTGAGCTCACTCCAGGTGCACAACCCTTCAGCACAAAGGTTTACCCAATGTCACCGGTTGAGCAAAGGGAACTGGATAACTTCCTTGAGGAGAACCTGAAGAGCCATCGTATCCGTCCTCCAAGTCACCTATGGCATCTCCAGTCTTCTTTGTGAAGAAAAAGGACGGCAGTCTTAGATTTGTGCAAGACTACCGGAAGCTCAATGATATAACAATCAAGAATGCCTATCCTTTGCCCCTTGTTCCAGACATCATGAATAAGATTGCTGCTGGAAGGGCTAAATACTTCACAAAGCTTGACATTCGCTGGGGATATAATAATGTACGCATAAAAGAGGGAGATGAGTGGAAGGCAGCCTTTCGGACAAATAGGGGCCTGTATGAACCTCTAGTCATGTTCTTTGGACTCACGAACAGCCCAGCAACCTTCCAGACGATGATGAATGACATCTTCAAGAGTCTCATCGATGAAGGGGTTGTGGTGGTGTTCATGGACGACATTCTCATCTTCACAGAGTCGCTTGAAGAACATCGTAGGATTGTACGACGTGTCCTTGAAATCCTCCGGGCCAACAACCTGTACCTCAAACCTGAAAAATGCCTATTTGAGCAACTAGAGGTGGAGTATCTCGGCCTCATCCTCTCTCAAGGACAGGTTGCCATGGACCCAGTCAAGGTTGCAGGGGTGCGGGACTGGCCAATACCACGTAACGTCACTGAAGTCAAATCATTCCTTGGTTTCATCAACTTCTACCGTAGATTTGTGGAAGACTTCTCACACATTGCAAAGCCCCTCAACCAGTTGACAAAACAGGATGCCCAATGGTCTTGGGATCCAAATGGCCCAGAGCAAGCGTCCTTTGACAAGCTCAAACTCCTCATCACCTCAACACCGATCCTTGTCCTCCCTGATCAAGACAAACATTTCCGTCTTGAAACAGATGCCTCAGCCTATGCCACAGGAGCAGTACTGTCCCAGCTATGTGATGATGGCAAATGGCGGCCTGTGGGGTTTGTCTCCAAAAGCCTCAATGATGCTGAACGCAACTATGCCATCCATGACAAGGAGCTTCTTTCTGTGATTCGGGGATTAGAGGAATGGCGCCACATCTTAGAGGGAACGAAGCACAAGATTGAGATTCTCAATGACCATCAGAATCTCACCTACTTCCGCACTGCACAAAACCTGAACCGTCGTCAAGCACGCTGGTCACTCTACCTCTCTCGCTTTGATTTTGAGCTGATCCATCGTCCTGGTCGTCATTCAGCCAAGCCTGATGCACTCTCACGACGCGTGGATCATAAGCGGGGGGAGGAAGACAACCAAAATCAAGTCTTACTTACCCCTGACTTGTTCCACATCAAGGCGAATCCCCCAGAGGCTGGTGCGCAGTTAGTCCCAGGTGAAGGTGATGCTTTCCTCAATCGAGTAAGGAACTGTGTAGACCGGGATGAAAAGGTTGTCAAGGCTCTCAAAGAACTGGGCTCCTCTGGCAATTTACGAGGAGAAGAGTGGTCTGAACAGGATGGGCTTGTCCTCTATCACAACAAAGTGTACGTGCCGCTTGATGCAAAACTACGACATGACATAGTGAAAGCGCACCATGACATGCCTCTCACCGGTCACCCTGGTCGTTGGAGAACCACTGAACTAGTTGCTCGGAGTTACTGGTGGCCTGGGATGGGACGTTACATTGCAAAATATGTGAAGGCCTGTGACCTGTGCAACCGGACAAAAACCTTCCCTGCTTCTCCCATTGGCAAGCTTCTACCAAACCGTATCCCAGACCGTAGATGGCAGGTTATGTCTGTTGACTTGATTGTAGAACTGCCTACCAGTCATGGCTATGATGCTCTCCTTGTTGTTGTCGATCGCCTCTCAAAGCGTGCACATGTCATTCCCACCACTTCAGATGTAACTTCAGTGGGAGTTGCCCGACTCTTCCGTGATCATGTTTGGAAACTTCATGGGCTCCCTGAAGAAATCATCAGTGATCGAGGCACACAGTTCATCTCCCAGTTCATGCGTGAACTGAACAAACTTCTTGGTGTCAAAGTCGCTGCCTCTACTGCTTATCACCCCCAAACTGATGGACAGACTGAAAGGGTTAATCAGGAGATTGAGCAATACCTTCGACTATCATCAACCAGCGTCAGGATGATTGGTTCGAATGGATATCCTTGGCCGAGTTTGCCTATAACAACCGAATCCATGCCTCAACCCAGACTACACCCTTCATGTTGGACAGTGGCCAACATCCAAGGCTGGGACTGGAACCAGTCCGGGAAACTCGACTCGAGGCCCTGGATGAGTTCACAACGCGGATGGAAGCGGCCACGAGAGAAGCTCGTTCAGCCCTGTCCAAGGCAGCAGAGGACATGGCAGCTTCTATGACGTGCACCATAAAGCAGCCCCAGTTTATAAGCTTGGTGACAAGGTCTGGCTCAATGCACAAAACATCACAACCACTCGCCCAATGAAGAAGCTAGACCACAAGTGGCTAGGTCCCTACACGGTTAATAAGGTGGTCTCACGAAATGCCTATGGTCTAAATCTTCCTGCATCCTTTGGTCGCACACATCCAGTGTTCTCTGTCGTCCTGCTTCGGCCATATGAAGATGACCCAATTCTTGAACGTCATGCCCCTCCACCACCCCCCCTGTCATACGGGATGGAGCCGAAGAATATGAAGTTGAAAGGATTCTAGACAGCAGGATGTTCCGTGGAAGGTTGGAGTATCTCGTGCGCTGGAAGGGCTATGGAGCTGCCGACGATCTCTGGCTACCAGCAAAAGATGTCTCTGGGGCAAAGCGACTCATTAAGGAATTTCACCGGCAGAACCCAGAGGCACCTCAGCGTATCTCAGCAGCCACATACATGTCCCCCCTTTCCAGAGATTTCAGAACTTCACAGAACCTTCCAGGCAAACTCTCTTCGACTGGACAGCAGGCAGGGCTTCTACTCATAATGTCAAGGGTCCAGGACCCCAAAGATAAGCGATATCGGCCTCCGCCTAACCAATTCATTCCGATAAGCTATATATCCCCTCTCCACCTGTGACCGCTCGCTTCCACTGCATCGACCCCACCACATCCATCAACCATGTCCTCGCCCGCCATTGAGCTTGTTGCCCTCCCCAGCTTCACCCAAAACCTCTCCGACCTGCCAAACATGTCACGTGTCGATCCCACCCTCCTGCACTTCTCCGGCTTCTCGTCATCCAGAGCAGCCAGTGAAGCCAAGCTACAAAGGATGCTTGACTGCCGTGATCTCGACATCGCATGGTCTTCAAAGTGGTCCGTGAGCTCTGAGGACCTCACACCAGCGAAGAGTCAGGCGCCCACTCGCCCTGCACTCGCATTCCTCAGACCCTGACACAGACGAGAGAACACGTACTACATCGGCGACCCTGTCTTCCTCAATGATGGAACCCCCCCGTGTGGAACCCCCTACACTTTCAAGGCTGGGTGGGGCGACGTTTCCGTAACATGGCAGGAGAGCGAATACGTCGAGCAAGGTTCCGAGGGCCGCACTTGCCCATGGACCCCAATCCCCCTGAGCTCATCATTGACCTGCATTACCAGGAAGGGAAGGGTCAGGAGAGATGGTGGTCCCGCCTGTGGCATACTTGGAAACGATGTCTCGGTGGATGTTGGGGGCTAGGTGGCAGCTGTGCTTGTCGGGACGACAAGCATTGAGAGGGGGGTGATGTCAGGGTTCACGTGTTTCCTTCCACAAGTTTCTATTTCCTTCCATGAGTTTCCGTCACCTTCCGTCAGTTTCCATAACCTTCCGTCACCTTCTGTCACATGTCACTTTCTGTCACATGTCACTTTCTGTCACATGTCACTTTCCGTCACTTTCCGTAACCTTCTACAAGTTTCCATCTCCGTAAGCCTTGCCAGCGCTATAAGACTGTAGCCCGTGTGGTGGCGTTTCCTCAGCTTGATCTCTGAGGATACCCACTACACAGGCAAGTCCCCATGTATCTATTGTTGGTAGAGTTATAAACTGAGGATACCCACTACACAGTTGGTCATTGTCCTAGTATCGGCTCTTATCTCCTTGAGTATCTTTGGTTGTGGCTTCGTCATTAGTGTTGCCCTCACAGGTTGGGATCGGCGGATGAGGGGTTCAGGAGTTCCAGGTGGTGCGGGAAGTTGATCAGGAGCTGCGCCTGGTTCAATTTCCGGTGGAGCACTCGCTGCATCGGGAATGTTGGGTGGTGGTGACGCTGACGGGGCCGTGGGAGGCTGGTCAGCCGTACCAGGTGGCGCTGGTGGTAAAGGGTATACGTCTTTGTCATCGCTCTCTGGTAGAGCTAGATCGATTTGCACGGATGGCGACGATGGTTGTGAGAGAAGAGGTGGAGCGGACGTGGGAGAATTGAGTGGGAGCTTTGGGGTAGATTTGAGAGGAAAAACTGTTTCCTCGAAAACGACGTCAGTAGATATGACAGTCCGTTTGGACAATTGGTTCCACAACTTATACCCCTTAGTGGAATTGTCATACCCTACGAACACGAGCTTTTGTGAGGTTGGATCATATTTTGTTCAATTTGTCGTTATGTGGGCATACGCGAGGCATCCAAAGACGCGGAGATAGGAGAGGTCGGGTTTGCCTCCTGTCAGAAGTTCATATGGGGAAGTATTTGAGATGACGCGAGATGGGGCTCGGTTTCGAACATGTACCGCAGCGCCCACTGCGAACTCCCAGAATCCTTGTGATATGCCTGCACTGTACAACATTGCTCTGGCTGCCTCTGCTATTGTTCGGTTTGCGCGTTCAGCAACTCCGTTCTGCTGAGGTGTGTTCGGCGCAGTGAGACTATGGTGTATACCTTGCTTTTCCAGGTATTGAGTGAATTCCTGTGATAGGAACTCCCCCCCGCGATCAGTGCATATAGCTCTGAGCGATCCGTCGTAATAGTTTCCAACTAGTGCATGGAAATTCTTAAAGTGCATGAAAGCTTCGCTCTTAGCTTTTAAGAAATAGATCCATTTGTGCCGTGTATAGTCATCAACTAAAACGAAGTGGTAATAGTTGCCTTGGATCGAGCGGGTATTCATCGGGCCTGCTAGGTCCATGTGGACAAGAGCGAAGGGTTCAGTGCAGCGATGAGTTGAAGGGACAAACTTTCGCCGCGTGGACTTTCCTAGTAGGCAGCCTTCACATGTAGCTAGTGCGCGTTTTGTACCTGACTCGAGCTTGTCATCGATGTGTCGCAAAGATGACTAAGAGAGGTGTCCCAGTCGAGCGTGGAGAATGTCGAGTGGGGTGGCATGTACATGTGATACAGAGGGAGTGTTGGTTTGCAGTGAGAGCCAGTAGTGTTGTCCGTTCACTCGTGCTTCTGCAAATACTGATCCGTTCTTTGATATTGTGGCTTTAGAACCCAAAAAAGCTGTTGTGAAGCCTTTTAGGTCGATTTTTAGCACGCTGAAGAATCTGCCTCCAATGTCAGGTGCATGCAGCACATCATGGAGAGTGATCTTCCGTTCCTGACCATTGACTCTTGATAGCCCAGTGACCGTACCTATGCCAATGTAGGGGACAGAGGTCGTTTTATCGGTGAAGTAGGCACGTCTGGGTGCGGCAAGTGAACGGTACTCCGAGAAGTCGGCGATGTCGTTTGTGATGTGGTCAGTGCATCCTGAATCCAACATCCATTTGCGTTCACACGCGATATAAAAGCAGACAGCGTCGTTGGAAGTCTCAGCGGTAGATACAGGTGCTTCCGTAGCAGCCAAATCAGGATAGTCTGATATAACGGCGCTCACTGAGGGTGTCGTTCCCTTTTCCTTTTTCTCTTTTTTCTTTCCCTTCCCTTTTCGTGCTTCAGACTGAGCTTCTTCGTGTGAGAGGCCACGAGTTTTGCGTCTACAGTCCTTTTCCCAATGTCCAGTGCCGGTGCAGTAATTGCACTTATCTTTTCCAACGTTCAACTTCGCGCGGATGGCATTTGCGCTTGGTTGTGAGCCCTGTCGAAGCTCCTCGGACAGGATGCGACTCCGAGTGTTTGCCCAGTCAATCTTGGAAAAGTCGGTGATGGTGGCAAGGATCGTCTGCTACACGATTTTGTATGATGAGGGTAGGGCCTGGAGCACGTTGAGCGTGTGAAGGGGGTCACTGATAGCTAGGCCCGCTGCGACAATGTGGTTCTTCAGCTCAGACATCTCGTCGATCTGCTGAGTGAGTTGCATGCCATGTGAGAAAGTCATCGTGGTGTATCTGCGATAGTCGACCCAGAGATTTAGGCCGGTCCTCGTTCCGTAGGTCGTCTTGAGATTACCCCAATTTTCTTCTAGGGTTTTCATCATGTCGAGGGACTGGTGAACGGAGGGCTTTACTGAGACTAGTAGGAGGGAGAGGCCTTGTCAAGAACGCTTCTCCCAATCATCAAATCGCTTGCGCTCCTCGTCAGTTGGTGGAGTGCTCATGGAGGGGGTTGATTCGGTCCCTTCAGCGATGCGTAGTGCGTCGATGAACATTAGTGCGGCTTTCAGCGAGAAAGCCCAGCTATCCAGTTCGTCCCATCAAACTTCTCGATGGTGGAGAGTAATTTCGAGGTGGTTGTGTCAGCCATGGTTGGGTGCGGAAACTGCAGGTAGAGGGAATGTGATACGTAGTCGACTATCTGTAGGTTTGGGGCGATTTAGAGCGCGGGGCCCATAACCTGTTGGCGCAGTAGTCTAGATAGATACTAGGACGACTTCAGTGTAAGCTGAGAGGTCGTCGAGCAAGTGTACGCTACTTATACTCTATAGTTCCTTTTGTACTCTAAAATGGGAATGGGGACAATAGGATAAGATAATAAGGAGCTAAACAAAAGGGAAACTGCAGAGACTGCGCAAGGAGAACAATGCGCAAAGGGGGATCGGTGATCGGTCAAGTATGACCGGTTTTACAACAAGGGCCATCCCCCGAGGAAGTCTGTACCCAGGGTAAGCTGCCAATATAATCAGGGCAATATTGATTCATGGGGTACAGGCGAGTATAAGGTGATCTTGCCGTTAGTGGGAGTGCTCTCATTTGGCAAGATCTCCAAAAAAATCACCGACAAAGCAATTGATCTCATGCAAGGTACGTGTCTCGATTCAATTAACTTCAGGCGCTGAATAGACATCCAAAACCTGAGGAAAACCGTATATGAGTAAGCAGTTTCAATTCTTTGCGGATGTTTGTTACTCAGTTATCGTATCGAGCTACAAACTTAAAGTTGATGCCACTGCTCTGGGAAGCGTGAAACATGCTAAGTTGCAGAACATAGCACACAACTACTTGTAGGCTGTGTCGATTACTCGCCATTCCCTCACACACTGATAGCCTATGACGGTCAAAATGCACTTTTAAGATTCAGCGCAAAGTTTGAGAAATTTTTTTAGTCAGCGCAAAGTTGCAACTTTGCGCGCACTAAGAAATTTTACGCGTGCACTTTTAGACTTCTTGCGCACACTCACACCAAGCATGATGTATCCCTAAGGCAATAAGATTTGTACTATATCTCGCATTAGATCCTAAACAACGAGCTATCACGTGACTTGTCTGTTAACAGTACATGGGAGCGTGCTACGTCAATGCTACTACAGTGGCAGCCACATAAGCGTCCTCTTTCGCTATTACTCCCTTTGCAGTGATGAACTCTATTGTCTTAAGGTAGCACTCAGTAAGGTAGAGGACACCCAAAACCGACACCCCATTACATAAGCATTTGGGCACCGTCGACAATGGCTTACACGACGCAAGCCTGATCATATAATATAAATCTTTTTGCTAGAATCTTTTCCCATTCCATTGGGCTATCACTTGTTGCAGAGAATTTGTTGAAATTCTGCAAACTGACAGTAGAGTAAGCTTGACAATGTGCAGGTGATAGAAAAATTACATTAAAATTTCTATATTGGTTTTGAGTGTTTTGCAGCTTTACATTTTCTGAGAGGACGCAATTTTGCATGTCACGTGATGACACGTGACCTCGGCTAATCCCGCTGAAAATTTTTTCCTGAGCCACACAACGCTATTCCTGCTCGCTGCCAGTCTCAAAATCGATCCTATAATGACTCGCAGGTCGGCCGCGGTGAAAAAAAGAATCCAGAACCTGCAAAAACTGCCAAAGTCAACAAAGACCACCATTGAGGAGGTGCCGGATGAAGACTCAAGCTCAGACTTTATTACAGACCTGGAAGAAGACTCAGACGATGGGTGGGAGGAAGGTGACAATGAGATAATTGGGAGGTTTCAGATCCTTGAGAATGAAGGGCTTGCAGAGTGGGATGAAGACGACCTGGAGGATGACGATGAGGAAGCCGCCACAGAGATCAAAAACGACGCAGCGCTCTCACCGGCGATACCATGGTCATCGGATTCTTCCAAATTCTATACTACAGGAGCTGAAAGAGGCAGGAAAAGAGTGAATAAGTTAACTGGCTTGCCCTCTAATCCCCACCACTGCTGGGCCTGCACTAAATAAAAATAAAACCCGACCTGCCAGATTTTGCGCTCACGTGACGTAGACGCCCATATTACATAAGGGTGTCGGTTTTGGGTGTCCTCTACCTTAGTCATGTAGAGGACAGGAATTATAGGCAGTAGGTATGGACTTGTTATTCAAAAGAATAGACTAGAAATCAATTCACTCTCTCAGTGAATTTAGTGGTCACTGTAAATATATTATACACTACCTAGAAATCAATTCACTACAGATGATTTCTAGGTCAATAAATGCAAAGACTACTAGACTAATTTACTTGCCTCTCTCAGTGAATTTAGTGGTCACTGAGAGAGGGGGAAAAATGTGTTCCACTGCGCATGTACTACTACCCGGCCCTTTAGCGCCCAAGAGCTCGCGCGTCGAAGTCATTTCAGACTCCGCTGGGTGCAGCCGCTTGTGAAAGTAGGAATAACAAGATGAAATAGAGAGATAAGGAATGAGTGGAAAATTTCGAAAATAACCAGAGAAATGGATGCATAATACAAGAACAATGTGAGAAGAAATTGGAAGGCCACACAACAAATTGGATATATTATGCTTGATTTTGGTGCAGGAGCATAAATGCACCCAACACGCCCCCTCAAGCTTAATATATTCCGATTTGCTCGTTGAGAATCTTCACTCTAGGACTAGGAAGTCCTTTAGTGAGGATATCTGCCAACATTTGTTCGGTTGGCAAATAAACGAGCTTGGCTTGTTGATTTTTGATTATATCTCGAAGGAAATATAATCGGATGTCGAAATGCTTGGTTCTCGTGTGTTGTTGGGTGCCATACGTGATGGCAATGGCTGATTGATTGTCTGAATAAACTTGGATGGGTCTGTTCAGTGGTTGGAATATTTCAGAAATAAAATGGCGCATCCAAAGAGCCTCTTTGCCCGCATGGGTCAGGGCGACGAATTCGGCTTCAGTTGATGAGAGGGCTACTATCGACTGTTTCTGGCAACTCCATGAAACAGTGCCTCCATCAATCTGAAATAAGTATGCCGAATACGAACGCCTATGACTCTGTGAACCCCAATCCGCATCTGAATACCCTATCAAGCCGTCTTGATTTCTTCCAAGTGTGAGCTTGTAATGCTTCGTGCCTTTCAAATATTTGAAGACACGTTTGACTGCATTCCAGTGTGTGCCACCTGGATTTTCAAGGAATTGCGAGAGTAATGACACCGCAAATGCAATGTCAGGTCGAGTGGCTACAGCCGCCCACATCAGTGATCCTATAGCTTGCCTGTATGGAAATTTCGACATGGCTTTCTTGCCTCTCTCTGTAGAAGGACATTGGTCTTTAGATAATTTTACGGCTGGATCAAGAGGCGTAGCATAAGTCTTTGCATCTTCGAGATTAAATTTTTTGATGATCTTCTCGATGTATGCAGGTTGTGAAATTGCAATGGTCTTCTTCTGCCAGTCTCTTTCGATTTTGAGATTCAATAGCCAATGAATCTCGCCTAGATCTTTCATACTGAAGACTGAGCAAGATCTCGTTTGACTTCGTCCAGGACTGACTGATTCTCAGCTGTGATGGTAAGGTCGTCCACAGCTGTTGCAATGATCACATGCCCCTTTCCGCCACGTCTATAAAACACAGCCCCGTCTGTGGCTGACGTAGTGAATCCTAACTTGTGGAATTCACCACTTAGACGTTTGTACCATTCTCTTCCAGATTGCTTGAGGCCGTAGAGTGCTTTCTTCAAAAGTAGCACTTCGCCTTTGTCTCCTGACTCATATCCATACGGCTGCTTCATGTAAATAGGTTCGGGCAACTTAGCATTGAGGTATGCATAGTCCACGTCCATTTGATGAATAGGCCAGTCATTCCTAGCAGCAATGGCGCATATGATCCGTAGGGAGGATAACCGAGCAACAGGTGAGTATGTCTCATCATAGTCGATTCCAAACTTCTGCGTGAAGCCTTGGGCGACCATTCTCGATTTAGGTACTATTGGTTTCCCTTCTGGATTACGCTTCCAAAGGTAGACCCATTTGTTGCCGACAATGTTGGCTCCAGGAGGTGGTTTGGTTCTTTCCCACACTCCCTTGTCGATTAGGGCCTCATACTCTTTGTCCATTGATTTCTTCCACATAGGATTATTCAGAGCTTCGTCTGCATTGCTAGGTTCAATTTGACTCAAATCCGGCGCCTTGTTATTGTTTTGACCGTCGGTTAGAAACGCACTGATGGCACACTCATAGCTACTGATGCCATCAATCTCGGAGGATAATTCTTGGTCGAATAAAACTTCTTCATGGTCCTCAACGTCCTCGTAAGCTAGCGTAGTCATATGTGCGCCAGTTTGTCTCTGAGTTTGAGATCTTGTCACGGGACCTGATGGGGCCGACTGCACTTGTTGTTGACGGATCCTTTCGCTTCTCCTTATCGGTTCAGCTTCTCTAGGTCTGTCATCAACTCCCTGAATAGGTTGCAGCTTTTCAAGATATTCTTCCGGTGCACTTTCATCAATTTCTTCGATCTTTGCCTCTTCGCTGACTAAGCGACCGGGCACAGGCACTGATGCCGGAATGGCCTTCTTCTCTTCTTTAGACGTAGGTAGCTTGGATTCCTCAATAGAAATGATTGGGACCTTTCCCTTCTTCATTTCTGAATCAAAGACAACGTTCCGCTCGACAGAAACTTTGTGCGAGTCAGGCCAATAAACATAATGACCATGGCTCTGCGCAGAAATTCCTATCCACCGAGCTCTCTTGGCACGAGCTGCCAATTTATCTCCCTGAGTGATTTTGACGTAAATTTCAGTTCCCCACGTGTGAATGTCTTTGAGATTCGGTTTTTCATGGTGAATCATCTCGTAGGGCGTTTTATCTGGTAGAGCTCTTGTATGCGTCCTGTTCCTAAGATAATTGGCATGCTGTATCGCATAGCCCCATAATATCTTAGGAAGGCCTGATTCTAGCAGCATGGCACGAGTTCTCTCAGTGAGGGTTCGGTTCAGGCGTTCCGCAACACCATTGGACTCTGGTGTGTCGTGTACCGTCAACTGATGCTTCGTGCCTTGTTTGGCTAGATGCTGTTCGAATTCAGAGCTCGTATACTCGCCCCCTCGATCAGAAACAAGTGCCTTGATGTGCACATTTCTCTGTCGAAGCATTAAAGCCTCGTAGAGCTTGTACTTTGAGAATGCTTCTGATTTGTTCGCCATGAGATAGATCACCGATTCTCTTGAGTAGTCATCGATAAAGGAGACATAATATGACTTCTTATCGATCGTGAGGTGTCTTGCAGGTCCCCAGACATCAGAATAAATTCTGTCACCGAATTTTGATGTTCGGTCTCTGGGTTCTCGAGGAAGAGGTTTGCGCGCAATCTTGGCTTGAATACACGCATCACAGACAATTCTATCGCCTGTGGAGCTCAGTTCAATGCCCAATATCATGCCATGATTTAATAGATGTTGTAGGGACTTCTGCGAGATGTGCCCCATCTTTTGATGAATTTCCATGGCAGATAAACACATATGGGCTTGAGCACTTGGTGACTGGAGGTCTAGTCGATATAAGCCATTGACTTTCGGTGCTTGCATCAATACTTTTCCAGCAGCATTAGATATTGTGCATTTCTGGCCACCGAGTCGAATGTCGTAGCCAGCATCATCGCACCGACCGATCGAGACGAGGGTAGCAGCAATTTTGGGTGCATAGTATGTATCTTGCAACGTGACTTCTACTGTTCTATCTCCAACCTTATTGGATAATACGAGCAGTCCTGAGCCGAAGGCATCAAAGGTACCTTTGTTGGCTGCTCGGATAGTCCTCGGCTGTGAGAATTGACAGTAGTTCCTCAATAAATTTTTGTGAGGAGTCATATGCGATGTCGTTCCGGTGTCGAGTATGACTATAACTCCTGAGGATGTGCTCAAATTGAAATTAGAGCACTCGTCAAAATTGGTGAAGGCAAGATGCCCATCACCACTTTCCTCAGAAGTAGACTCTTCTTCGGCAACATTCGCTTTTGCTTTACCCTTCTTCTTCTTCTTGCCTTTGGCTTTCTTCTTCTGACGTGGTCCTTGACCTTCTTTACCACCTCCTTTAGCCCAGCAATTTTCGATGGAATGTCCAGGCTTTTTGCAGTTGGTGCATACATGCGCCTTCTGCCCCTTCTGGTCCTTCTTAGTAGATGAACCAATAAACACCTGCTCTTCTTGCGGGAGTGTTTTCTTCCTGTCATACTGAGCCTTTAGTACCCTAATAATATTATCAGGGACCAATGGCATCCCGCATTCTTCAAGCGAAGTTGTAAGGGCATTCATGACTGCCTCATAGGATGGTGGAAGTGACGCAAGGATTATGTCCATGAATTCTTCTTCAGAAACTCTAGCTCCCATCTCATTAAGACGAGCATATAGGTCTTGGGCCTTGTCCAAGTGATCTCTCAAGTCTCCATCCTCAGGACATCTCATACTGCGGAGTTGTCTCTGCAGGCTGGTGAGGACCATCTTGGGCTTTTTGGTCATTTCATTGACCAGCGCATCCCAAGTCTCTTTTGCTGTCTTCTGCTTCTGTAGCATCAGGGCTAATGACTCTGACACTGAGACGATGATTTGGGTCTTGGCTTGTCCTTCTCTAGCAAGGTATCTCTCCAGCTTCTCCTCGGCCTTATCCATCTGAGTTTCCTCAGCTTCTGTTAGAATATGGCCTGGGGGCATGACTGGAGGATCAGGAGGTCGAGTGACTCTCCCTTCTACATGCTTGAGCAGATTTTTGGACTCAAAATAGCTGATGAGAGTGGCTCGCCACAATGGCCAATTACTTCCATCAGTAGCAAGCTTCTCAACACCCAACAGCTTCTCAGAAGTGTCTCCGGGGCCCATAACCCTGTAGAGGACAGGAATTATAGGCAGTAGGTATGGACTTGTTATTCAAAAGAATAGACTAGAAATCAATTCACTCTCTCAGTGAATTTAGTGGTCACTGTAAATATATTATACACTACCTAGAAATCAATTCACTACAGATGATTTCTAGGTCAATAAATGCTATTCAAAAGAATAGACTAGAAATCAATTCACTCTCTCAGTGAATTTAGTGGTCACTGTAAATATATTATACACTACCTAGAAATCAATTCACTACAGATGATTTCTAGGTCAATAAATGCAAAGACTACTAGACTAATTTACTTGCCTCTCTCAGTGAATTTAGTGGTCACTGAGAGAGGGGGAAATGTGTTCCACTGCGCATGTACTACTACCCGGCCCTTTAGCGCCCAAGAGCTCGCGCGTCGAAGTCATTTCAGACTCCGCTGGGTGCAGCCGCTTGTGAAAGTAGGAATAACAAGATGAAATAGAGAGATAAGGAATGAGTGGAAAATTTCGAAAATAACCAGAGAAATGGATGCATAATACAAGAACAATGTGAGAAGAAATTGGAAGGCCACACAACAAATTGGATATATTATGCTTGATTTTGGTGCAGGAGCATAAATGCACCCAACAAGTCATGTCGAGGATGAGAACATTTTCAAGTTTGGCCATGGCTTCTTGCGGGCTGATGTGAGTATCAGGGTGGATGTAGTGTCGTGTGAATCCTCCCCACCACGCGTCCTTCCAAGCCTCTGCACAGGCAGTGGGTCCACAATGCCGGTCACATACCGTATAATTGTGAACCACTTTAGGTGGATTGAAGGCCACAGCAAGCCGGTGGTCCTGGATTTGTGTACGAGCCTGATCCAGTACAAAGATATTGTGAATGCCAAGATTATGATAATCGGAAAGTGTCAGGCGGGCCTGAGTGGTGAATAGCAGCCTGTGTACTGCTGTGGCAACCCACCCAGAAATGCGGTACTTTTGACCCATCAATAGAGTCTGTACTGCCGTCAGTCCACAGCCTTCAATTTCTGCAATAGCCCAATTTCGGCCATCATCCATCATGAAGAACGTTGTCATCTCCAGAATATGCTCGAGAGCCTGAAGCTCAAACATGGGCCGCTCGGTGTTCCCCCAATATCTACTCAGGGTTTGATAACACACCATTGTAATTAATTAGTTAAACGCACCTTTTGTAGAACCATAGTAAAAGATCATTAAAGTTTTCTGCTGTCACCGGAGCTTGCAGCTGAATAGGGTATTCATCCGATGCCCCCTCTATCAAGCTTGCTTGATTTCTGTTGGCATAGCAAACATATCTCGCAAGATCGGTGAACTGCTCTTGAGAAGGCTGGCGTGCAGTTTGTACAATGTGCGGTCCACCTATGATTATAATTTAAAAAGTTAATTATTAAAGCTGTATATATATATTACTTACCTGGAAAATGGCTGAACCATCCTCTATATAAAACCGGGGATGATGTTTGACAGGATTCTCAGACATAGCAAGAAGAACAGATTTTTTTCTTTGTACCGTGCGGGCACGGCCGGGGACAAACAACTATCATGCCTGGACTCCTAGCTCGCTTTCCAGATCTCCCAGAGGCTCTCGACAATATACAGTGGTCTCATGAGGTCCATGCTGCACACCAAATACTGACAGATGGCTATCAATCGGCTCATCTACTACTACACCGAGAAGACGGGGATGCGATGAGATTGCGTCACCATTCCCAGCGTATTACATCCAACCTAGTCCATCTTCTTGAAGCACTCGAACAAGAAGGCCTCCCAATAGATTGGATTGTCTGTTGCGCCCATGCACTTGCTGGTCTTAAAGTAGAACTCGAATCTGCAGCTGTTGGAGCTGAACAAGAGTACGTGACACACAGGCTACTTTCTCGAAGCAGCATCTCACTCATGTGGTTTATCAGTGATACAGCGCACTCTGAGAAAAAGACTTACGTCACTGAGGTTTATACTGGCTGCAGAGGTCGGCCCCGGAAAGATATTAATCTAGTCTGGCTGAATGAAGCTACCAAGGGAAACCGACGACTTAATATGAAGACCCTGGCGGACCTACTTGGTATCCACCGAAACACACTATGAAAGAAAATGAAAGAGGCAGGGGTTTATAAGCGATTCACCGATCTCACAGACCACGACCTTGATATTCTGCTCCAACTTTTCAAGCGACATCGCCCTGAGTCAGGTCTTCGATATGTTATTGGCTTTTTGCGACACCATGGCCTCAGGATACAGAAGGAATGTGTCCGTGGTTCCTATGGGCGTGTCAATCCCCTTGGTCGAGCCCTCCGACGCAACAAGAAAATCGAGCGTCGTAAGTACACTGTCCCACGGCCCAACTTTGTTTGGCACTGCGATGGACACCACAAGCTTATTCGATGGGGCATTGTCATACACAGTTTCATAGATGGGTTCTGTCGCACCGTACGTCCTAATTCCCATGCTTGCAGCCGGCTCTTGTGTTAATAAGATGTAGATCACGGGGCTTCAAGCAAGCACAAATAACAGGGCATCCACAGTGCAGAAGGTATTTATGGATGCTATAGAACAATATGGAGTACCATCTCGTGTTCGCGGAGATCGGGGTGGTGAGAATATACAACTTGCGGTGTGGATGATTATGCACAAGGGCCCCGGTCGGGCTTCGTTCATGTGGGGTTCATAAGTAACACACACTCTGTTTTTTATACTACCTTCTCTCATGCTCTACAGATCAACAAGGAACACAAGGATTGAACGGTTGTGGGTTGAAGTAGGAACACAATTCGCACGTCGGTGGCATGCATTTTTCACTCGCTTAGAAAAATGGCGCTGCCTCGACCCTTTGATTCCTTGCCATCTCTGGTTATTACACCGAGTTTTCTTGACCTTAATCAATGATGATTGCCACACATTTCAAGATAAATGGAATCACCATCCAATATCAGGTCATAAAACAAAAAGCCACAGCCCATTGGTAAGAGTATCCGGCCCTACTTAAACGGGCAGTTGGTCGCTGACTTGCTCGATCAGGATCTCCGTTTCATAGGTGAAACTACCTCAGGTATGCCAGTGGATGATTTAACTGGAGTGCATCCAGAAACCCTGGAGCGCTACTATGGTGTGGACACAGAATCTGGCGCGCACGCTCATGGCTTGTCCGGCGCTGGTCATCCGAGCAATGAAGATTCAACTGACGCATTGAGTGATGTGTCAGCCACAAGGGATCTGCACACAATGCCAGATGAATCAGATGCAGAATCAGATGCAGAGGAATTTACCACTCTGCAAAGGCAGATTGGCGCAGACCTGCAGGCCAACATCAAGCACCAAGCTGTCAAGGTACCACGTCACCAGAACCCATTTGACAGATTACCTCCCGCCGCGGAGGCGGCATTCTGGCGTGTTCTCCAGGAGCTCGAGGATACTGGCTTCCAGCCAAAGAACATGGGCATCTTACCAGAGGAATGAGATGACGGGACCTATCCTACACTTGAGGTGTTGACTGCAGGAAGAAGAGCAAAGGAGATTTCAGTTTGCCTGCCAGTGGATGTCTGGTTGCCTAGAGCGGTGGTTTGGGCGCGCAGCCTGCATGTGCTGAACCACATACTGTTCGAGCTGGATGACAGAGGTATGTTTTTCTCCTATTATGCTTGAGGTGCACAGTCTCTCAGATGTGTGTAGATTCTACCTAACGCCTCTCGCTCCACTGCGCAGGCCAATCGCAGGCGATGTCTAACGCGCCCCGCATGCCCCCTTGGCCACACCCACTACCACCGCCGCCACCGTTACCCGCGCCCTTCCCCTTATCCGCCCACCCTGCGCCTCCTCAGAGCCCTCTCCGCCGTGCAGACACCTGCGCACAGCTGCCACGGCCGTACTGGGAGGTGCAATACGCCGCTGCCACCGCACCCTTACCCGCGGCCACCGCACATCCACGCACCCCAGCACATACGCCGCAGCCACCTCACCCTTACCCGCGGCCACGGCACATCCGTGCACCCCAGCACATACGCCACCGCCACCGCACCCTTACCCGTGGCCATGGCGCATCCGCGCACCCCAGCACATACGCCGCCGCCTCCGTGCCACCCGCGCCCACTACCACCGCGGCCACCGCACATCCGCGCACCCCAGCACATACGCCGCCGCCACCCACAACAACTCCGCGCCACACACGCCCCGCATGCCCCCTTGGCCGCGCCCACTACCACCGCAGCCACCGCACCCTTACCCGCAGCCACGGCACATCCGCGCACCCCGGCACATACGCCGCCACCACCGCACCCTTACCCGTGGCCACGGCGCATCCACGCACCGCACATCCGCGCCAACCGTAGTGGGGCAAGGGCAGGGAAACATGAATGGATAGAGGCGCTAGCAGATGCCGAAGAGGTCAGCAGCTCTTCTTACCATCGAGGGCACGATTGTGACAGCTGATCGGCTTCAGACATTTTCAACTCGTCGTGCTGAACGGGGCACTTGCGGGCGGCCAATGCGAGCGGCGGTGGGAGGAGTGTTGACGGATGGGCTTGGCCCATGCGTCAGCGACGAGGCGGGGGGCCTGAGGGCAGACTTCTGGTCTGCGCACATGCATGGCTTCGCATGCGCACATGGGGTACGTGTGCCGTCAATGAGCGCACTACGCACATGAGGGTCGACTCATGTGTGTTAGAGCGTGTACGACATCGTGTTTATCGTGTATTATAATGTGTATTAGCATGTGAACATGGTTTCTATGTACCTTGAGAGATCTAACTTATCCAAAATGCACCGGGTACAGACTAACGTGAAAATTTTCCATTTGCAGCCGGCCAAGAATCAATGACCGTGCAGCCCTGACCTTCTGGTTAATTCCCTCCACTACCTTCCACCTCAACCCACCTAAGAGCGTGGTCCTAAATGCCCCCGCGTGTCATGTGCACGTACAAGACAGGTGGTGTGCCCTGCGACTGCCCCAAGTTCGAACTTCGACAGGACCAGGACCCGAATGAACCATTCGTGTGCCGTGACTGCACACACATCAAAAACTGGCATGAAGCAGACAATCACATACCAGATAGCACCACAGTTCAGGCCATCATGAAGAACTGTGATGCTGCGCTCGAGGGTGTACAGAAGAACAAGCTCGGGAATCCAAGGATGAGGCGGTGCAGGAGGCTATAACCGGCTTGAAACGAGATGTGCAGAGTGAAAAGGCCAGTAAGAAAAAAGTGAGTACTCTCACCAACATGTCAGTCCCAATGGTGTTGATGATGCTGAAGACCACGCGAAAGCGTGACATCAAAGCATCGACTCACATTGAGGTGCGAGGAGTTATCGTGCTCCCTGATGGCATCAGTGTAAGACCTCCTTAGATAACCTGTCTAGAAGCTCACATTATGGTATAGGATGATGGTGAACTGAACAATGACGCAACACCAGATGGTGAAGTGGAGGGAAATTTGGAGAGCTGGGGCTTGGCTGTGCTAGGAGCGAAGGGGACACTCTGGGTTTGTGAAGAATGGAACAATGAACGCCTGGATGAATGGCTGCGAGAGATCCTGCCAAAGCCATTCAGTTTCCTGGACAACGAGTATGGTGTTCCTGCGGATGCTAAAAAGCGACACTGGCGTCTGCTGGAATCCTCACGAAAGAGATTGAAGAAGCATAGATCGGTTGCAGACGGATATGCCTTTAAGGAAGTGAAAGGAACTGCCGGTAAGGCTTGGACCGAGTACAAAATCTATATTGGTAGTTGATGCTACTGTCTCGTTCCTTGCCACATGAAGCTAACGTTGCATGTTTTACAGTATATTGTCAACCTATTTCACCGAAGATCTATATGAATGAGTGGAACACAGACACAGTCTCTTCGAGTCTGTTTGACGATTTGGACAGTGATCTGATAAATTCTCCGCGATCAACAGGCTTGACGGCCGCTGGCCGAAAACGTTCAACAAGTGCGTAGACACATATTTGGAGTCGTCTGGTAGCTAATGGCCCACATTAGGCAAGGCTAGCCTTGGCAACCCCTCTAAGGGAAAAAAAAAAGCGAGGACACCAGGTATTACCATGCGTTATATATATCTCACAACTGGCATGAATGACCACCGATGATTTAGATCCGACTGGTTCTATTTCTGACCATGAATCCATTAACATAGGTATGCTGCCATAAACTGCTAATAGGATATTTCAATAACAGCGGCACACCCAGGTGACCCGGATATATGGGTATGGGACGATGAGGATTTCCCAGAGCCGTCGTCTCTGTTGAGCGATGACAAATGGGCTAACAAACCTACCACTCGGTCCCAGACACAGGCATATACAGCCTCAACGTCGGCCCGACCAATCCCAGCCATTCGCATGAGAAGACACACCTTCGACAGTCCACCGAAGACCAAGGCAGACATATGGGAATAAGCCAGCCATTTGAATATTTTAGGGACTCTTTAGAAAATTGCCTATTTTTCTTAGATAGTCTATCCATAGACATAAACTTCAATGTTAAGAAGTTGACACAAAAGTGCACACAGGAAGTATCTAATGTCTCTAGGACAGCTTGGTCTAACCGACGAGGTTGAGACGCTGCGCAGTAGGCTCAAAAATGTCGCGGTGTCTCCGGGGAGAGCGCCGTGACTATAGGATTGGTGCCGGTTTAAATGTGCGCGAACCACATAGTAAAAGTGCGCGCGTAAAATTTCTTAGTGCGCGCAAAGTTGCAACTTGCGCTGACTAAAAAAATTTCTCAAACTTTGCGCTAAATCTTAAAAGTGCATTTTGACCGTCATAATAGCCTGCCAGGTACCGCTACGGTACCCTAATCGTATTTGCAAACTACCTTGTGGAAGTGCGAGAGCGGCAGCAGACGGACGAGGGGACGAAGTCATTCCCAGCGTGGTTGAACGAACACCGCCAAATCGCGCAGCTTTCGGCACGTGGCACGTCGTAGTCTCGATTGATACAGAGTACTCGCCAGCGGCGTTTGTTTCGTATAAAACAAATATATTTCTTGTGGTCACACCTCTCACGCAGAGGTGTGACGATGTTACACCACCGCCGTGCGGTTTCTCTGACTCCTGAGGCACTCATCGCCGAAGCCTAGTTACCAGAACGAAACGATGGCCAGTTACAAAATCAACTGCTACATCACTGCTTTCAAGCTCTTCCTAGGTGCCATTGAGTTAAAGGGCAATGATAGGACGTTTGTCCTCAGAAAAGCGATCTTTAACGAAGTGGCGGCCGAACTCGTTGGTGTCACTGCCGCCGAGCTCACCCTCTACAAGGTAAAACGACCGATCCCCCTGTCACAGGAAGCAGTCGTCGATGCGGCCGTGGACCGATTATTTCCCGGTGGCCAGCCTTCAGAGACTGGCCTAGAGGAACTTGACCCGTGGGCCAAACTCTCCGAGGTCTTTTGTATGCCGCCTGAGCAAGACGCGCTCCATATCCTTGTGGTAGTCCCACCACAAATTACGGTAGTCCCGCAAGTTACGGTTCAGGACGTGCATAGATTCATGATCTCTGCTGTTTTACCACGTTATTCAGTAGCACCGTCCACGTCTACGAGCACCCCCGCATATGCCAGTGTTGGCCAAGTAATGAGGAAAATAGACGTCCCGTGTTTCTTGGTTCAGGACCCTAACCTACTTTCACGCATGCAGGAAGATCTGATATCAAGATGTCTTCCGAAGTTCAACCGTCTCTTCAACCTTAAGTTGTTCGAGCACTCAAGGACAGATCATCGAAGACTCGTCCGGGATGCTGCCCTTTTCCCGCTTGCCAACGAGGCGGAGGTATGGCAAGTCACCGATGGATGCCTCCGAGTCTGCATTGGATTGGTGGAAAGTTTAGGCTGTAACAGCCACTACCGGCCGGAGGTCAGCGAAGGCAAAGTAAACGTGACCGTCGACAGGCTCGTCAAGGTGAACGATGAAGGAGTCATAGCCTGGGAAGATAAGTCTCCCGCTGTATTTGAGAAGCACTGCACCCAGTCAAACCTCGCGAACATTCTGGGAAGCTTGAAGATAAGCAAAACCAGAGAGCTGGGTCTGCTGGCCATCATTTTCAAAGTAAGGCATTCATTCATCACACAGCTACTTTCTGAAGCACTCTTTACCAGCTCTCCATTTTCATGGTCTCCCGTGGAATAAAATGGGGCGTTATACACGTGGCCAACACAATGTATATCATCAGAGTCGAGAAAAAATTTTCGCGACCCTACATTGTCATTTCCTCGCCACTGCCTATGGACGCCACAACGCTAACCCCCCTGTCTCTGATATGTTACATGATACTTTCGGGGCGGGAGGACGTGGATGTGGTGGATCCCAAGGTTGTAGCCCGTATATCGGTTCCATCGGGACCTTCTGGGGATGAGCAGCAAGAGTTTGATTTCCCCGAACACGATGATGGAGACGACGAGGCCGACGACGATTTTAACTTGAATCTGCTGAAAGCAAATTCTGTTACTGTCGATCTTCCTGCCCTTGGCGACAGAGTATCCATCCATATGTCTCGCAGACCCCCCTTATCGATGCTTCGAGTGATCCAGTCCATCTCATTGCGACATCTTTTATTGGTGCAGGCGGTTTTGGCCGTGTCTTCAAAGCGGCCTTATTTCACCCAAATGGATGCAGCAGGGGGGGCTTGGTGATCAAACTAGCTCAGCAAGGTTGTGAACGTGAGCTCAAAAACGAAGCCAAAGCATACATGCGACTTGGAAAGCTCGCCGGTCGCCTCACTCCCACGTTTTATGGTCTCTTCAGTGGTGTATTCGAGGATGTATCGTTCTCAATGATCGTTCTGAGCTACAAGGGCCATAGTCTAACGAGTTTTGATGGCCTTGCAAAGTTTACAAGGTATGTGATTCATTAGGCAAAGTGTGTGACGCCATTCTTGATGTGGAATGGCTAAGATTATCGATCGCGCTGCAACTCTATCGACTTCATCGCGCAGGTGTCGAGGTGAACGACATGAAGGCTGAGCATGTGCTCCATAGCCGAAGCGGATATTACTTGATTGACTTCTCCGTTGCTGGGACAAACCATCTTTGTCCGGGAATATCCAGGTGTTCGGAGCTGATTGAGACCATGGATGAGTTACACATTTCCAAAGACTCGCTTCTAGTCAAAATAGCACAAGCGTTTTCTAATATGTCCCCCTATGCTTTCTGGATCTTTGTTGCAGCTCTGGTTTCTGTTATTGCTTCCTTGCTGTTGTTGCAGAGGTATGGTCTTCCATACTTGTATCCTGTAGCGGCGCTTTTGCGTTAGTCCCGGACTCATCATATTCATAATCATAGAACGTGGCTTTGTACAAGAAATCAAACTGTTTTATAGGGTCATATTTGTCACATTTCATGTGCAGTACCTGTAGGTAGCCACCTATATAGCACCACAGGTGACTATCCGTAAGGCCAAATTCCTGAGTCGCAGTTCTAAACCGTGTGCCTTTGGTGTGCGTAAGTGATCGGCCGTATTGGATCTCCGCTTATAGTGCCTGAGCCAAGCTGAGCCCAGGCCTGCAGCTCAGCTTTGTTTTCAGAAGCCTGAGCCCCCCAGGCTTTGGGCGCCAATGTGGATCGTCATTTGCGAAGTCCAAAAGAGTTAGCTGTAGTTACAAAAAAGGTTTTGAATAGATGAAAATTTCTCACCCGACCACTGGCTGTGTCAAGTGTCCAGATGGGAATGTAGCTTCCCATTCTGCTTGCTGCCCGTTTGTCGCCCTTCACGACAACCTGCTTCCGGGTTGTGCAGCTCAGTTAGCTGATCAATTGTTTATTATCTAACCATAAATATAAAACTGAATGGATGTAAATGTTTGGCGTCTTTCATCTGTGTAGATTGATAAGATAACACGCTTTTGAGTTCCGATGTCGACACCTGACGTCATATGACGCCCATGAACAACTTTTAGGAGTTTATCGATTGTCACAGTTTATCGCTTTTCTCTTAACTTCCATCTCCACCAATGTCTTCGTATTCGGTGAAAGTGAGCCACTCATTATATTTCTTATGAAACACGCGAGCGTTGTTCCTGCCTCACTACCAGGTCTCCAATATTACCCCTAGCACATCCGAGGCTAACCTCAAGGATTTCTTTACGTATGCCATGATCATGAGCTATCTTGGATACTGTACCTGCTAATGCATTCGTTTGTAGTTTCTGTGGAAAGTGCGTTTATTGAAGCCACGATCTGTGGCGATTGCCCACCACATGCTCACCCGAAACGACTCAGGATAACATCAATTGAGCACGACCCATCGTCGCAGACTGCTACGATCCACTTTGAAAAGGCTTCAGCTGCTAAGACAGCATTGATGTTGACTGGCGGGACGCTTGATGGTTCTCATCTGACTGTTACAAGCGACACAGTCCACCCAGATGCTCCAGACAACCACGAGGAACACCCCGCAGAAGACGCCCCTATCGAGCAGAGCGACAAGCCGAGAGCTGGAAGTGCGTGCACTACTCTTGTACTGATAGTCCCTGTTGCTTACGACCATGGTTGTGACACAGTCGCCGCTGAATATCTGGCTCGTGGTTACAAGCTTTCGGACTCTGTTCTGCAGCGGGCAATCGACATCGACAGTACGCACCAATCTGGTTTTCATTGGCTTACATAGCATGACCACAACTCTATACAGATAAACAGGGCATATCGAAGCGCTTCATGTCCTACATTTCAACTCTCGACTCAAGTCTAGGTTCCCGTGTCGTAGGCCCCGAGAAGACTATTTCCGGCAAGGTGCAGGAAACGCTCACTGGCGCCCAAGCCAAAGCGAAGGAAGTAGATGAGCAGAAGGGGATTTCCAAGCTAGCCACGGATGTGCGTTGGCACACCTTTTGTACTTGACGGACCTGTATCTCACCCTCGGCGGCATAGTATTACTCCAAAGCCCTGGCACATCCCCTTGGTCAGAAAGTGTAAGTACGCTGATGTCTTCTGCCTATAGTAGTTGAGCGCCTCTACAGACTGTCTTTCTATACATCCACCTCGAAGCAAGTGATGGACATTCATGAAGAAGCGAAACGGATCGCCGATCATCACAAGGATACGACTGGTGACGCCGCAACGAAGGAGAGCGAGAGCACGCCTACTAAGGAGGCCGAAGGCACAAAACAGGCTTGAGTGTTCTATAATAGGGCTAAGACCTGAGTGGACATTGTTCGTTGTACTGTATCTTATCGTAAACATGATTTGAAGTAAATAACACCGAAGCCGAGTGGCATGCGACGCCCATGAACAATAAATGCAAACACGGACTGTTCCACAAATCACGCATCTCAAATCCGGCGAATGATGGTTTTGAGCGCCTGCCGTTACTTCTTTGTGTTTCTCGCTTGCTAAGTATGCTCATGCGCGACGCGCAATTCGAGTGGAAGTCAGTACACACGTTAGATGCTGGCGTGCTTCTTTTCTTACATGAGCTCCTGGAATTCAGGTATGAGATGCGCCGCGAGTGCCAGGAGATCATCCCGAGGCTACACCTTGGCCCGTTCCAAGTGTCAAAATCCCTGGATACATTACAACAACTAGGCATTACTCATATGTAAGCACAAGTGTTGTTCCTGTCATGCCGCCTGAGATTGCTACCATGTCGGCATGTATTTCATTCAGTGTGTGTATTCGAGACGCCAAGGAGGCATTTTCTGTGAAACCGCGCTTTCCAGAGCACTTTCGATATCTTGTATTGGATGTGGAAGATAGCGAAGAGCAAAACCTTATACGTCTCTTCCCGGGGTACATTTAATACTGATCTCTTGGAGGCTTTCCGGTGACTCATGATCAGGTCTCAGAGCGAAGCAGTTCATTGATGAGGCCATAAAATCAGGTGGAAGAGTGCTGGTCCATTGTAACGGTGGGTTGCTTTCACGACCATGCGCGCAATGGAGTTTATTCGGTGCTTTTCAAGGTGGCATCTCGCTGTCCCCGGCGTTTGTAGTTATGTTCGTAATGGAACACCATAACTTAGGCCACGAGGAGGCGTTACATATGGTTCAGAATCGACGATATTGTATCTCACCCAATGGCGGTTTTATGACACAGATTAAGGTGCGAGAGTATTCTACTCCCCTGCTCCAATTTGGTACGATGTTTGCGTGCGCTAATACTATCGCGTAGGAATATGAATCTATATACCGTGCTGGCCTCGCCGTGGCGTCATTTCCGCAGAGTAATCGGGAGCAGAGCGTTCGACGGAAAAGGGAGGACGACGATGACGAGGAGGAGGTGCAAAGGTGGGTGTTGCACAATATCCAGGTAGATTACTAATGAATATACTACTTTCCAGAGCGGAAGAACGAAAGCGAGTAAATCACACGAGTCAAGTACCACAAGAGCCGGTCGATGCAGAAATGAGCATGTCATAGCAGCACTGGCCGACCTAATTTGGCCCCGCCGCACTCCCTCAGTATAATTGTATTCTCCAGTCAGCCTAGAGCTGCTTAGTCCGCGCCTTCTCTCTTTCCTGTATCACTCTCTTGGAATGTACGTCTGTGATGTAGAAGTAACAACATCAATAAGCATTCGCAAATACAACGGTATGCACTGGCCTCTTCGCTTGACCCAAGCCTCTACTCCAATGCCGGCAAACACGGTACCCGCTCCCACCCACTGTCCAGCGGTTAAGGCGTGGTTGTACACGACGACAGACAGTATCATGGTAAACATTTTCCGAGTCAAAGTAATCATGCTACAAGAAGCAGATCAGTCAATATATTTGTAAGGAAATGCATCCATGCGGGCAAACGTACACGAGCGTCAATGATCCAAAGTGCTGCAACGTCTCAAAAATGAAGAGTTGGCCAAGGGAACCCGTAAGAGCGAATTGCGCCAGTGGTTTCACGACTCCGGGGTGTAAATCTATGAATCTAATTGCTCCCGCCATCTCTGACTCCCTGGTATGAGAGGGATGGAGGACAGGTATATATGGCAATGGTAGAAATGCGAGGACAGCAGAAATGAGGGCCCCAAAAATGTTAATGAAGAACATCATCTGCTGGCCTGTCACTTTATACCGCGAGAAAATTTCGTCCTGTGTCGAATTGATCGCACCGTCAAGCGCAAGGTTGATAAAGAGATATAACAGTCCAATGAGGTTGGATCCCCCAGCACTCGATCCCTTGGTAGCATGCTTCGACGCAGAGGATGCAGCATCAGCTCCAAAGAACATGAAGATAGAAATTCCTGCCGTAACCATGGCAACTACAAGGTATTTGTGTAAAGCGAAACGTCGCCGGTAAAGAAGAACATTCATGATGAGGACAGGAACGAGTTTGCAAGACTTGCCGAGAACCATCGTTGGGTATGAGATATGGGAAAGAGCTGCGAAACCAAAGGGTGCTGCAGTCGTGATGAGCAGAGATGTTTGAAAGTAGGCCCAGGTAAGTGCACGGGTACGTGATGGGTATGTGGAGTCAGGTTTGGCAGAACCGTTAATTTGAGAAGGATGACCATTTGTCGATGCGTGACCGTTTGCGCCTGCATCCCCAGATTCAAGGCCAAGGACTTGTCTAAATGTCTGGCCAGGCTTGGAGCGGAAATATATATATGTTAGTGACGAAAGTGCGCTCAGCGCGCTTTGACACATGCCCATGAAGAGAGCTGATTTGAATTTAGCTGGCTCCGACCCATCTGTCGCGGGGAATGGAACAGACACTAAGAGCGACAGCAGTGAGCATCTCAGAAGGAGATCAGCGCATTCAAACTCACATCGTTCCTGAGCAATTGCCCATATCTGGGAGCAAAGTATGAGATGAAGCTTGAGCGCATTAGACCATACTCGCCAGAAACATTGAGTATACACCGCCAACGCAAACTGCTAACCTGTGCAAACATAAACGTATGAGGCTGTAAAACAAAGAGCATAAGCCTACCTCAGGATGGCCATGCTCTGAGGTTCTACGTGGTATGCGCGTCTATATGTGTATGGGTCACGTGCTCAAATCTTACCGTGGCATGGACGCGTATGGACGCGTTCTCGGACTTCCTGTATGAATCTCTTTTCAACTGCTAGGCACTGAGTTTTCATTGTTCAGCTTTACGGTAAGGTGAAGACACCCCGAGCTTCCTATCTACGCCGACATTCTGCCGATGGCGGGCCTAATTGTTAGTAATCGGGACGATGACACCGCCAAGGCAGAGCCGGCACGCACTTAGCCGGAGGTTCGAGATCGCTCTCGACCCCAGGTTGCTGGTGCACCGGCACCGCATCGGCACAGCAGCTCGAAGAGATTGGTAATACAATGGACATCATATTTTGTATATAAGGCAGAACGATCTACTTGAGATCGTAGTATAATCAGTTTATTATATCTCCTTCGTTCCACAGGTTATGGGCCCCGGCCATAACTAAACTATTACACATCTAACTTACTCCAACTACGCTCTATACTCCAACGACTCAATAACCGATCGACGATGTCGAGTAGCAACAACACGTACAAGATCGACCCCTTGAACGGGGATAATTACGCGGCGTGGCGCCGACGGCTCGAGTGGATACTCGATGACTTAGATCTGTGGGACGTGGCTATCGGCAGGGAGACGGAACCGAGACCGGCAGATGCCGACAACGTCACTGCGACCGAGCAGCAGGAGATCGACGATTGGAGAAGAAAAGACAAAAAAGCTAGAAAAGAAATTTGCCTCAGAGTTGCCGATGAACAACTAGTTTACATCAATCAGACGATGTCTGCATTTGCTGTATGGACTAGTTTACAAGCAATATTCGAATCGAAGGGAGCCGTGGGGATTGTAAATCTCCGAAGAGATTTCTTCCGGACGCTTGCCGAAGACGGCGCGAACATGGAGGAGCACGTACGCAAGCTCCGCGGCATTCAACAGGAACTGAATGCACGGGGACATTACATCAGTGACACTGAGTTCTCGAACACGTTGCTGACGTCATTACCAGATTCTTGGTCGGCGTTTATTACGGCAGTAAACGCCAGTGGAGCCGGGACAACAGCTGATATATTAATAGCTCGGGTCCTCGATGAGGACCGAGCACGGAAAGCTGGATCGGCACGGCAGACGGCGCTTAAGGCGCAACAACGTCACAGGTCCAAGAAACATGACTCAGGAGCAACAAAGGGAAAATGCCGAAATTGCGGCAAGAAGGGTCATTATGTGAAGGACTGTTGGGCGAAAGGTGGCGGCAAGGAAGGCCAAGCACCAAAGTGGTTCAAATCAGGGAACAAAGAAATGGTCAAACAAGCGGAAGAAAAGGACTTCGCATTTGTATCTAAGGAGGTAGCATACAGTGCTATATCTGCATCCGACTGGCTAGCCGATTCAGCGGCAACAACACATATAGCTCGAAGCCGAAACGATTTTGCGAGCTATGCCGAGGAACCATCAGAAATTGAAGGAATTTCACCTGGTGCGGTACTACATACACAAGGCCGAGGCACTATATACATGGAATTCAAGATCGGCGCCAAGACGAACACGATCGAACTACGTGACGTCAAGCATGCACCGGATGCGCCGAACAACCTTATCAGCGTAGGGTGTTTAACTGATAAGGGCAACACGGCCACATTTTCAGGCACCGGCGTTGAATTCAAATCACGCGCCGGAGTTACCTTCGCACAGGGACAGAAGCGCGGGCGGCTGTTTTGTATGAAGGCACGGGTCACTCGATCAGTCGAGGCACGGGATTTTGCCGCAGCGGCAAAGGGACGGTCATGGGACAAATGGCACAGGATACTCGGGCATGTCAACATAAACTCGATTAAAATGTTGAAATCTAACGATCTAGTTACTGGACTTGAGATCGACGAATCAAACGAGCCGAGCCAGTGCAAGGCATGCATACAAGGCAAACGGCATGTGGAGCCGTTCCCCAAAAGAGCCGAGGACACTGTAGAACAGGTCGGTGACCTAACAGTTTCCGATGTATGGGGGCCTGCCCGGACCGAAGGACCATCGCGTGAAAAATACTTTTATTCTTTCACGGATATCAAATCGAGGTACACTGTAATCTATTTTGGGAGCACCAAAGATGAAGCGCTCAAACACTTCGAGATGTACAAGGCATTCCTCGAGACCCAAACAGGTCAGAAACTGAAGAGGTTTCGCTCAGATAATGGAGGGGAATATGTCAATAAAAATTTCAAGGAATTTTGTGCAAAATATGGCATTATCATGGAGACCACAGCTCCATACTCCCCAGCCCAGAATGGAATCGCCGAACGACTCAACCGGACCTTACTCGAGCACGCACGGGCAATGATATTTGCCAAGAACCTGCCAAAAATACTCTGGCCCGAGGCCGTGGCTTACGCGTGTTATATCAAAAATCGATCACCCACGCGAGCGCTTGGAGATGACGCAACGCTGTTCCAAGCACTATTCGGCAAGAAGCCGAACATAGCACGTCTAGAAGAATTCGGGACAAATTGTTGGGTTATGGTGCCGGATCAACATCGAGCCAAACTTGATCCAAAGGCAGAAGAACATATCTTCGTCGGAGTAGCAGAACATGCAAAAGCCTGGAGGTATTACAATAAAGCCTCAAAGCATGTTCAAATTTCGAGAAATATTACATTCGACGAAAACGACAACAGACTCTACCCTATCCCAGATAACGACGATGACGACACGGCACCGCTCGAGGGGGAGCACTCACCGCGCGAGCATGTGCCGGACCCGATCACATCTACCCCACAGACGTCATCACCCCAGACAACGCCCGTTCCTGATCCACCTGAACAAGCGCCAGCTCCACAGATTCGACGGAGCGCGCATATCACTCAAAGACCGGATTACCGGAAGCTGAATGATTCAGGACGCACCGAGCAGGTTTACATAACGAAAGAAATCGTCACTGAACCTGAGAATTACAGAGCGGCGGTATCACATGATGATGCGCCGATCTGGGAGAAAGCGATGGAAATTGAAATGGATCAACACAAGACATTAGGAACATGGGAATTAACAGAACTACCACCCGGACGAGTAGCTATCGGTTGCCGATGGGTATACGCTGTCAAAACACAACCGGACGGACAATTCGATAAGGCTAAAGCAAGGGTTGTGGCTCAAGGATTCACACAGAGGCCAGGGATGGATTACTACGAGATAACCTCACCCATGGTCAAATTCGATTCACTACGTGTTCTATTAGCGATCGCAAACACACTCGATTGGGAAATCGAAATGATGGATGTCAAAGGCGCCTACCTCAATTCAACCATAGATGAGGAGATCTACATGCGCCAGCCCGACGGTTTTGATGATGGATCTGGACGTGTTCTAAGAATATACAGAGCGCTCTACGGACTCAAACAATCGGGACGAGCTTGGCATCAGCGCTTACGCAAGTTACTACTCGATCTCGGCTTCCATCAAAGCACAGCCGATGAATGCGTCTACATCAGACAAGATAAGGACTCAATCGAAGTCATATCAGTATATGTGGACGACTTTGGACTATTTGCTGACTCCAAAGGAGGGATGATTAAGCTCAAGGGGGAGCTTCATGGAAAATTCCCTTTAACAGATTTAGGAGAAATGAAGAAAATCTTGGGAATTAGAGTTGAGAGGAATAGGGATGAGGGAACACTGATCATGTCACAAGGACATTACATCAACATCATACTCGATCGATTCAACATGGCTATGGCACATTCCATATCTACACCTCTGCATAAAATGATCAAACTCACGACACCTATGGACTCAACAGGTCCAACTGCCGAAGTACCCTATGCTAAGGCGATCGGATCACTAATGTATGCAGCACTCAGCACGCGACCCGATTTGACCTTCACCGTACAACATCTGAGCCAATTCACTACTACTTACGGAGCCGAGCACTGGACGGCGATCAAGCACGCGCTCAGGTACCTCAAGGGGTCACGTGACGACGGCATAACCTTCCGACGAGACGCTGGTCTCGACCTCGAAATATTTGTCGACTCAGATTATGCTAATAGAAACGACGCACTGTCTATTAGTGGCTATGTAGCTATACTAGGAGGGGGAGCTATCGCATGGAGCTCGAAGAAGCAGCGAACGATCGCACTATCTACCACGGAGGCCAAATACATGGCACTTACCGAGGGCGCCAAGCAATTAATCTGGCTGAGGCGTTTCATTGAGGAACTTGGAATCGATCAAACCCAGCCCACGTCACTTCGATCAGACAATCTAGGCGCCATTACACTATCACATGACGCAACATATCATGCGCGTACCAAACACATCAATGTCGCATATCATTTCATCCGTGAGAAAGTGACCTCTCACGAGGCATCACTTACGTACGTACCGACGAAGGAGAATGTAGCGGACATATTTACAAAGGGATTGGATTTACACCAACACAGGTATCTATTAGGGAAATTAGGATTTTACCAAAGGGACTTCTCGCTGAGGGGGAGTGTTAGTAATCGGGACGATGACACCGCCAAGGCAGAGCCGGCACGCACTTAGCCGGAGGTTCGAGATCGCTCTCGACCCCGGGTTGCTGGTGCACCGGCACCGCATCGGCACAGCAGCTCGAAGAGATTGGTAATACAATGGACATCATATTTTGTATATAAGGCAGAACGATCTACTTGAGATCGTAGTATAATCAGTTTATTATATCTCCTTCGTTCCACACTAATATCTCAGCAATTATTGATAGTAGCCTCTAACAAACTCATTGGATTATACTACCCTTATGTTAGCTCACGCGTTTCCAAATTGCACAGTGGATTATCTATTCTCTTGTACGCAGGTGTGGTTCGAATTCGAAAGAGCCAATGGAACACTTCATTGCCATGGGATATGGGAACTTTCAAATCAGGAAAAAGGGTAAATGCCCGAAAGCCCGTACTTTGCGGCGGAACACTATCGATCCGGAGCGCTCCGGATCGCTACACACCGTACCTCCCGCTGCAAAGAGCTGTATAGCGCTATCACGGCACCTTGAAGATGGCGGCACTGGCAGATAAACACAAGCGAGTACTACTGAGTAAGCTCTTCTGACTTCTGCAATTTGCTTATAATCTTCATCATTGTCAAAGTAAAGATATTCTGGAAAGCTGCGTTTGCTACCCCTGTATGTTCATGGTGTACTACGGCGCGTGATCGCAGCCTTCCTCATTCGAACCCGAGACTCGAGTCTTCTGGCTGTTTCTGGGTCAGGCTTCATTTATGTTTCTCACTGCATTGTTGTCGTAGTTATATTGTATATCAATATTAAATTGGCAGCTGTCGCTCCAGTTACAGAAGTTCTGCAAAAGGATCGATATTTTTACGGTTGCGCAGTGAACACGAAAGATATCGTACAGAGAAATTGAGCTGTAAATTGATTCATAGCTGGTATACAAGATAGCTACAGCACCATACATAATAAAACAGATGAAAGAGCATGCATGATGAATACGACCCGAAAGTGAAGACATGTCCGTGAGAACGCCATCCATATACAGTGGAGAAACCAAGGGAAATGAAAGTTAAGTGAAAATAAAATCTTCACTCTGCCTAGGTTATCTCCACCTTGACGATGCCGTCTCCGATCACGTCAAGGCGAAGATAACCATTGAAGTCATAAGAAACCACTCTCTTGCAATAGCCGTGCCATCTTTTCGTCCTCACGCTCCCTTGGCTCCCTCTCCAGACTCAAATTCCACGCGCGATCGCTTAGGTCTGCAGTGTTCCCAAGGGCGCTGATCGACTCATTGATAAAGGTCTGGATGGCCGGAATCACGGTGAGATTGTAAGGCTTCGACTGGTAATGCTTGATCTCCCGGACAATTTCGGCAAATTTTTCACGTTTGCTGAAGTTAATGATGTCGCCTTGGATCATATTCTTATTTCCATCTTGAATGAACGTCAAAACACTCAAATAGACGCCTGTGAGTGTTCATCCCAATGGTAAGTCCTATATTCGAGGAGGTCGATACACTGTACATACCAAAGAATGGGACACATGGCAGCTGTGCGCTCTTCAAGATAGCCCGATAGTTCGTGAAGTTTTTATTCGTATCCATGGTTCGCTCAGCTTCTTGCAGCTGAGCCTTGCTGCGCGCGTTGACTTGTTCCCACGTGCGCTTGAGGCGACGGATAGGCGGCGAATTTAGCCCGGCAACAAGAGCCGCCATGGTGGAAAAGTTCTGCAATAGGCGACAGCGCTGCATAGTGGCAGTGACTCCGTCAGGGTCCATGGTGTTGGTTACACATCAAAACTCACGTCTGCCACAGCAATAAACTGCTTCACTATCGCAGCCCGCTTTTTCGAATCATCTTTACTCAGGACAGAATCTGCGACCCATTCTGCAACCTAGAAGCGCAGGTGAGCTGACAAAGCAGGTATCACTTGATTCCAAACACACCTTATTGCTAGTATCAATGATCGCTGAGATATTATCATCCGAGTCCCCTGGTTTGCCATCCCTGCCACGGTTTAGACACTCCATTGGCCGGATCTTGGCAAATAATTTGCTCTCCATGATGGTGAGTTGCCGCGCGAGCTCGAGTGGTTCGATATCCAGCAATTTCATCCCCCTTGTTGACTTGGGTACAATGGGTGCAGGTGGAAAGCTGGGGTTGTCTGCATCCTCTTGATCATAGTATCCCCCCCGCTTTGCTATCAAAGCGATAAAGATCAATTACGTGGTGTACCCAGGTGGAGGTAACCGTGCTTACCGCTCGTTCCAGTAGTTGTTTGGCTGCTGGAATAGGCGGCACTACTTCCTTGTCAATGGTAGCTGCGAACCCTTTTATGCGCTCTAGGATATGCATGTCTTCCTTTTCCAGAACATCATCATCCGTTACCATTTGTTTAAGCACATTGATGACACTGGAAAACACGGTAAGGGAATAACGTATCGAGTGCCAAACGGGCGACGCACCGGAAGCGAACTACTTGCTGTTTCTGCTCAGTCCATTCCTTGAGCTCATGAGGGTTAAGGTTTGCTGGTGGAGTGAGATAAAAACGCTTGACAAGACCATCAAATAGCTCGTCCAGTGTCGTGAAGCTCTTAAAAGTAACTAAAAATGTGCTGTTGAATCCCATGTCTGCTCCCAAGCTTGGCTCAGCAGTAGCGATTTGCAATGGCAATCAGAGTACACACCTCGGAGGTTGTCGTGCATGGTGAGTCTTTCAATGAGTGCGGATAGAGTACCGCCCCGGACACCACCCTCAGGGTTGATGAAAATGTCCTTCGCGCCATGTTCAGGACGTAGATACCATGGTTTCGCATCGGCATTAGCATTGGTGATGTATGCATCGGGAGCATCATGGCCAAGAATGGCCTTGATCTTGTGCCCTCTTTCTTGACCTCTTTCTGGGGTCCTGGCGATTGCTCCAGGTCTGAGGTCTGCATCCCGGTGGTCAGTCGGAGAGCAATCCACAGGAGCAATAGCACGCACCATACTCATCGATATCTTCGTCCTCTGCCGGGAGCGAACTCAAGTTTACAGCCGGCGGTCTGGTGGCTGTAGATCCGACGTTGACTAAAGTGACTGGTGAACTTCGACTTTCGTCCCCGTGACCCCTTGTTGCTCCGTTGCTATCGTTCAAGCTATCGGCGGAGGTGTTTGACCGGCCACGGCTAACTGTACCATACAGATTTGGATCAACATCGCCACGATCGGCTCTTGCAGGTCGTGCTCCAAGCACATCTGCGAGATCTACTATATCTTCCTCACTGCCGTCGCGCGAGTGGTAGCCAACAACACTAGGCGGCCGCGCTTCGGATCCATTACGGATGAGGCTGGGATTTTTATGGCCGTCATTATAAAGTGTGGCATCCCGCAAGCCGATAGATCCTAGTAATCCGGCCTTGGCACAAGCATCCGCTTGGGATTGGGCGAGCTCAACCAGCGCAGCCACGTTGCCATACACGTTGGCTATATCATTGCGTAATGTGGGCGCGACGGTGAAGAGGAGTTCCCAAGGACGGGTGCAAGGAATGGAACCGGCAGCGCTAAGAGGCTGGAGAACATTGAGCATGACGGCCCCATCCTCAAACGCAGCCTGGACGGTGGCCTCCAGGGCGCGTACAAGCTCCTTAGCCCGAATGATGCTTTGCAGGTAAGACGGATCCACAAGGGTGGAATCAAAGTCCAGGGCACGGGCCACGTTGATATCTGCGATTAGTCCCAAGAAGAGAATAAGATGCCTAAGACCTTCCTGTCCCTTCAGAACAATCGTTGGCACTGCGTGCCAGAATATCAAAAGACAGAAGAAGTGAGGAATCATAGAAATTTCACCTTGTCCCGAAGAAAGCAGACTTTCGAGCTGAAGAAGAGATTCGTCTACTTTAGCTCTGTGCTGGTTCACGGTCTGAAGAATCTCGGGACCAAGTCGTCCCTTGATACTTTCCACAAAACCAAAGCCTTTCCAAGCTCCAGCGGCGCCTGCACCGAGTAATTGAAGGCCAACACCTCTTCGCCCATCCGCACTGCGGAGGACAGCTCGCACATGCCTTGCACTCGGGTTAGGGGCACGTTTGCGGAGGACCTCGGTCACAAATGCAGCGATTGCGCGCTCAACTTCACCGGCTTCATTTTCGAGGCGACTCTGTGTGCCATCATTCACGGCATCCGAATCCAAAGAACGTATCGCTGAGATGAACCTGACCATAGTCGCAGTGACCTTGCGGTGGAAATTCTTGAGCTCTGCAATGTCCGAAGGAATAACATCCGCAGTATATGGCGGCGGGAGTGATGATAGCGATCCAATTAGCGTTGAACTTGCGTAGACGAGATTCCGGATGGAATCTGTGGTGCGCTTCACAGCATCTTTGAGGAGGGCGTTATTGTCCCTTACAAGAGCGCCATCCAGTAGATCAGTGATGGCTGCTTGTGCTGCTTGTGCCAGGTCTTCAAGTGAATCAGGAATAGGCGAAAATTGGTCCAGAAGTATAGCCTGTAACTCCTTGGCAGCTCGAACGTCGGGAGTGTCGTCCTGCTGCTGCCCTGGAGTGGGTGTTGTAGCAGTCCCATTAGAGAAAGAATGGACATCCACGGCAGCGCGTCCAAGGATGCCGAGAGGGTTGAGGTCCGAATCATCGCTATAGACGCTTGCGCGGTCACGAGTGGCAGATGAGTCGGCGCGTTGCCGGCCGCTTTGATGAGAGAACGTCTCATGGGCGTCGAATGGGGGGGAGGGTGCAGTCCAGCGAATGGAAGCATCAATGGTGTTAAGGTAGTAGTATGACATGCCATCGTCTGCCAAACGCTTGACCCATGGCTCGGGTGTACCTGATCTCTTAGGGAGCCCGAATTCAGCAGCGGGTGGTGATTCTGCACTGGCGACAGCAGTTACACTGCTGACTACTGAGTAAGTTGAAGGTTGTCCCAAGGTAGTAGTCGAGGCATTGCTCAGTACGAGCGGCTCGATATCAGATTCGATTTCGGTGGGAAGCTCATTAGAGCGCTCTCCGGTCTGAGTGTTGACATAGAATATCTGAATGGTCTCTTAGCGATGAGTTGCTCTGAGACATGCTAATAAACTCACTCGACCATCCGCCGTGACTTGGGGCATCCAAAAGTCATTAGATGGTCCTGTGAGCTCTGAGCGTGATTCTCGTTGCCAATCTGAATCCTGGGAATCCATTTGAGCTGCTCTGAGCTCCTGCTCGATCTCCTGCTCAGATACGGGAGCGACGTAATTGCTGGGAAACCAGCCCCTCTCATCATGGAGAAGGCCATCCCACCACCCCGAATCCAGCTGAGTGAGAACTTCGATGATGTCTCCTTTTCGAAAGGAGAGCGAGGAGGTGTCCTTGGACTGGTAGTCGTAGAGGGCTTTGCAGAAGACAGCAGATAGGTAGTGGGTATCGCCTGTGAGAAAAGTCTGGTCTGGCAAGCCGTTTTGAAAATTGTTCTGAAAAGAATGCTGGGTCAATCTGGCGGTGGCTGTCATTGTCGTGGAAGCTGGAGAAGCGGGACGCCCGCTGGCCTCACACAGTTTGCGTGAGAAGACGGACTTTGGTTTTATTTTCCATTCTCACCATATCCGTACGATAATATTACCGCCGGTACCTACAGTATAGGTACTTGCGCAGCTGCACCTGGAGTTATGCGTTACCGTATATACTTTGGGTCAACTGGCTAGATTTCTGGGGGAACATTACAAAACTCTTTACAGGGTGGGTCACATGTTTCCATGGACTGTGATTCCGACAGACCATGGCACCAATTGCGACTGGGATCATCAGGAGATGGTCAAAAGGCCCCCTTGCGGTGCAATATTGTGAGCCCCTGTGGTGCCCCTGCCGGTGACCCCTGTAGCCAGGCTAACACAGCTGATGCATCTGACGACGACGACTGGCAGACATGACGGTCTATGACAGTGTGTAATTTCTATCAGTCGGTGGGTTGAGGTTGCTACACTCCGGCAACCGTCAGCCAGCCATCAATCAATTCGATGTGGCGCATCTAACCAGCCATGGAACGCCACCACTTCAGATCTATCTCCAATCACTGCTTATTTTAGGTGCGCCGCTAATCTCTTGAAGCTCACACCATCTCGGGCCCTAGTAGTAGCGCAAAACGTCTATGTTATTCCGGAATCATGATGGTATGAAATGAAATACCTCCTTCGGCAGACCCATGCACGGATCCTTCAACATGGCTTCCGTCGCGGACATATTATACGTGACGGAAGACACGACCAACCGCCTGTTGGTTAGAAAATCTCGCCGGTGCATGGGGTTACTACGACAAGGTAAACAAAACTGAAACGTCAAGGAAGCTTAGAACAAAACATCGATAAAGGCTCTTGTGCTACGCTACCTGATGTGGTGAACTTCTGGTACTAATAAATCCACTCTTTATATCAAACTCTGAAAGGGGCTTCAAGGAAGGCTGGATTGCCAGTGTCACCGCAGCATGGTAGTAAGGGTGAGACGATGGATCATGTGCTAGCAGCGAGGTGTTTGGGACCAGCGGTTGCGTAGCAATTATAATCAACTCAGAAGCAGCGACTCGGATAAGGAGAGAATGAGAGAAGGGTCAACGAGTGCTTGACTCTTGGGCGCCACCTATTCCTAGGTTCCCCCATAAGCAAAGGGTGGCTTAATGACAGGTTGCCACCTGCCTCAAAATCCAGATACAAGAAGCAATCCAACGAAACAGCAGTCAAGCCTTCAATTTCCCCACCATCCGGGCTTTGACACCTTTTCGCGCACTCTTCTCTGGTACCCGTAACCTTCCCTTCTTCCTTTCAACCTTGGCGTCAACGAATGTAACCTTTTGCTTGATTTCCTTCCGAGTGATGGCCTTTTGAGGACCAGCTTGATCCGAAACTGATTTCAATTTCGGAGGGAGCGTGGCGGAAGAATCCTTAAGTGACGGTCTCTTGGATAAAGGCTGGCCTGTAGATGCAGATGACATCAGAGCATGTCATCGCTGAGATGGTGCTCTATTACCGGCTAATGAATCAGAGAGCCGTGTATCATGAGCGGCACGGCCATCAGGCAAAGAGATCTTTGACGTCTGTAACTACATGGGAAAGAGGCTTGAAAAGCAAGTACAAGGGGAGGATTCACTGATGCTGCTGAAATACCTCTGTTGTTTTGATTTTCCTCGTCTTCTTCTTCGCGACACCGGCCTCCGCTTCCGCTTCCGCAGTCCGCTTCCTGCGGTTACTTTGTGGGGACGCATCCTGTGGTTTCGTTGACTCCGACTGTTCCGCCGCTTCTTCTGCTTCATTCTTTTCGTCACCACCAATTCCCTCCCATTCACCCTCATCTATTGTCATGCCTTCCCAACGACTGCCAGGCTCATCGCTACCCAGCGGACAAGTCCATATGGGCAAACTGACGCTGCTCGAGGTTTTGATGTTGAAACTCTGCACGTTGTCCCACCCACCATGGATATGGGAAACCGCAGCAGGGATGGCTGCTTTCAGGTTGGATACAACTTGGCTATCCGTGTGCGAGATGGTTGCTATTTTTATTGAGCTATGAAAGGGTGAGTATACGTGTAGCAAAGTATTCATAACGACGTACGTGCAAGTCCCTTTATTTTGGTGCATGTAGGTAGATGATATAGCCTTTTCCAGCTCAGCCTTAAGGTCTTTCTTCGTTAACGTGACAGGTATTGGTTGCCTACCAAAGCGTTAGCCAAGTGCTCTGCGGCCTATGGAAGTAATTCATTGATAATACGCACTTCTTTGCCTTAAACCATTGCTTCCCGAGCAGCTGAGGTAACAACGGGATTACCCTCTTGTCTGCGAGAAAAAGTCCATTTTCGCGCAAGAGTAACCGCCGTGCATCGAACCCTTTGAACTTGCCCCTAAGCTTTTCGATGCCGACGACACGGGACACAAACTTGATGTTGTGCGACTCCAGTAGATCCTTATACTCCCGTTGCGGATCCTTGGTGATTAAACAGACAGAGGTTGTCCGAGGGTCAACAAGCGGGTGCTCTATTACACTGATTGACAATTCGGCATAAACTGCATGAGAAACTGAGCTTCAGGAATACTCACATTTGGTGAGGCTTAAGGTTCTTCATGGGTTGCATCCGTTTAACGGTCATAACCAACCAAACATGCTGCTCCTTGCCAGGGAGAAGTTCTGTTTCGTCCAACTCTCGTTGCTTTTCGCGAGCATGTTTGAGTAATGCCGATGCTGCCTTGTGACATTGCTCGAGAGACACATGGCCACCGATGAGAGAGCTAGAGTCACTGACCATTTTGGCACAGAAAATAGTGTGTCACACTGTGTGACGAGTTTCATTGTCGATCATGGCAGCATGCTTGAGGTTTACTCGCCGAGTTGAGTCTCTGCCACTACCAATTTTGGTGAGAAACTAACGGTCACGATATAAAAGGTATGGGGCTCATTTCTGACCAATAAAGGTGCGGAGCCTTGACCAGACCTTCGCCAGTGTCATTATTGTAAGGCCGTAAACTTGAATAGGGCATGATGTAGCATGTTTTCCTCAGGTACTGTAACGCTTTGCAAGCACACAATACGATGGATCTTATTAAGTGCGTAGCTCAAAATTGAGAAAGCTGTCCCAGGCGTGGTGTATGCTTCCCTCAAGATAGAGAATTATAATCGTAAGTATATATGTTTGTTTGTCCGACAAGTCGCAGCCCGTCAAGTCGTAACATAATTCTAGTTAATAGGGTTCGGGTGCGTTCTTCAATCTCCTGACACTTCGTCTCCTAAATGACACGTTGACGTCAGACAGTGCATGGTGGGCTTATTGCTTCTCTCACTGATACCCTTGGTTCTCTTGCCGTGGGTACGTGAGCTTTCATCTAGAACATCCTCTGCGGATTACCAAAGCGTATTTATTTAGCCACGAAAGGCCACTATATGACAGGTGAGTATTATATTTGTTGTCCATTCATACTATTTTCTTCTCTTCCCGAGAGCATTTTAACTTCTGGTATTCATTTCCTTCTTCAAGGTGTGTCGACGGATATTGGCACTTCCTTTGTCAGAAGTGCAGGTACGACAGGCGACGTACTCAATGCAAAGGCCGTCGTTGTGGGATTGGGTACGTTAACAACCGAACATGCTGAAAGTTATATGGCGGCGAAGTGTGAAACTTATTCTATTCACATCACAGGTCGGTCATTGGCATATACAAGGGTTGAGTTCATGGACAAAACGGGGCAGCTCGTTGCTTTTGGCCGTGAGGATTCCCTTCAAATTTTGACTACCTACTTAATACTTAAATAAATGAATGAATATTAGACCACACGAAATATGTTGGAAAGAGTAATGATCACCCCGTATGTGCGATGGTAAGAATATCTTACTCCACCTAACCACATCTCCCAGAAAAATGTGAAATTCTCGGAGGACGGAGAGAATGTGGTCGAAGGCCTCGATGTGGATGATCCTTGATACCTCAATCAATACCTTTTTATGATGCATAGTGCTTATGCAATAAAGCCTGTTTTAAATATAATCGTCGCCGCGGAATCAAATTTTACTTGGCTCGGACGGAGTGGACACAGAAAGTGGCAGCATAGCGCAAGGCATAAGGCGCCCCCATGGCTGATTTCTCGATACCTGATTTTTCTGGACCCTCGCAACCCTTCCCTCGAATGAGAAGCACATCCTCGGCCACACAGTTCAGTCAACGTGTACGGCAGCGGCAACCATCTAGGACTTCAAACACCAGCAGACAGAGCTACGCAGAGTGAGTGTAGTATATGCCTGGATTCTATTCCGCCGGCTTCGAAAGTATTTATCGTTGTTTCACCGGAAGTTCGGAAGTGTCGCAGTCCGAGATCCATGCACCCGTTCCGCGAAGACATCATCTCCTCCAGACCGAATCCCAAAAATGGATGTACACACCAAGCATCTCTCCAGGTTCCTCTCGCCCAGTATCCCCCACAATGGCGCATGACCGGCTCAGCCGACATCCACAGCTCAGTTTCTCGGCGTTGCTAGAGCAACCAGCGGGTCAGAAACGTGTCGTAGACGAGCAGTGCGGGTGGGCTCGGAAGTGGGTGCGTTGGATGCATCGCAGTGGGATGCGAGGCTGGGTGATACCCGTGTCCATGGTAGGTGCGGCGTGGATCAAGTGGCTTGTCAGTCTCGGTGGATATTCTGGTTGGTCTTGTCTATTTGTTACATTACGGCCGGATCTTTTTTACAATGCTTTCAGGGTTCAATACGCCTCCAATGTTTGGCGACTATGAAGCACAGCGTCACTGGCTGGAGATAACCATACACCTTCCTCTCCGGCAGTGGTACACCTATGACCTCCCGTATTGGGGACTCGACTACCCACCCTTGACGGCATACCATTCCTGGTTATGCGGGAAGATGTGAGCCTTTCTGTATCATACCTTGTTTCTTGCACTAACTCGGCGGGAAGCGGCTCGTGGATCGAGCCGTCGTGGTTCGCGCTTGACGTTTCGCGAGGTTATGAATCAGAAGACAGCAAAACATTCATGCGGGCAACTGTACTCTTATCTGACATACTGGTGTACTTTCCTGCGGTATTCCTTTTTGTGAAGCGGTTTTTGCGGCACAGGTCGGGACGGACACAAGTGGGCACTCTGATTATTTCGCGACGATTATTGCTTATAGCGCCTTAGCATGTAGCACTCCTCAGCTTGCTTCTTCAGCCAGCTGTCATCCTTATAGACTCTGGTCACTTCCAATACAATTCTGTAATGCTGGGCTTCGCGCTTCTGGCGCTCGATTCCCTAGTGGTGTCATCTGATTTGACTGCTGCTGTTTTCTTCGTACTCAGTCTTGCATTCAAGCAAATGGCACTTTATTACGCCCCCGCGATTGGGTCATATCTTCTTGGTAAATGCCTATTCCTCGGGCCCCATCATGGGTGTGTTTTATACTTTGTGTATTTCGCTGTCTTCACGGTGTTATTATAGCCGCAGCCTATTCTTCCGTTTGGCAGCCACGACAATTCTTACTGTGCTTCTACTCTTCCTCCCGTGGTTGAGTCCTGCCGCCATCCGCAACCCACTCTCACGCATATTCCCCTTCAACCGGGGACTCTTTGAGGACAAGGTGGCCAACTTCTGGTGCGCGAGCGATGTTGTTGTCAAATGGCGACGGTGGCTGGGTGCACCAGGGCTAGTCCGTTTGTCCACAATTTTTACCGCCGCAGGCTTTGCGCCCATGGTGTGGGGACTTCTGTATGGGGCTTGGTCTGCGGCTGAAAGGACCCGCGGGGATAACAAGAAGCAAGATAAGAAGCGCGTCCAAATTTCGTGCCCGACGCTCGTGGTGATCCCATATGCACTACTTACCTCTTCGCTGTCATTCTTCCTCTTCTCGTTTCAGGTGCACGAGAAGTCTGTGCTGCTGCCACTTATGCCGGCGACCCTGCTCATATCTGGAGCTGAGAGCGGAGGCGTTGGGGAGGACTGGGAGTGGGGAATCCTCTTCAATAATGTTGCTGTTTTCAGGTGCGTAATCCTGGGCTTGGAGACAGCGGGCTGAACGGGCACTCTTAGCATGTGGCCATTACTGAAGAAGGATGGCTTGGGGCTACAATACGTAGCAGTGACGCTTTTGTGGAACCGAGCCATCGGGTACAGTCCGCTTAATGTCAAATCTGGAGCAGTTATCCGGGTCCTCTCCCTGGTACGTGCACACGCGACGCGATACTGGCGCCCGCTCAAACTTCCCCTTCCTTAGTCTTCATATGGCGCCATTCTAGCCTTGCATATCGCGGAGACTGTGGTCACACCTCCTGCGCGGTATCCGGACTTGTTCCCCGTGCTCAACGTACTGATTAGTGCAGCCGTGTTCGGGTGTACGTGGCTCTGGAGCATTAAGCGAGGGGCGGAGATTGGATGGGCTCTTGCTGGCCCACCGAGACCCAGGGATAGAGAACCGAAGGCGAGCAGCGTGGGCCGACGGTCTGTCCATAAAATGAGCGTAGAAGAGAATACATAGACGTTGGTTGTATTTGTACCAGCGCTAATTTATCGCCTCATCATATATTGTTCCTGTAGGTTACCTCACCGTACCTTTCTTCATAGCACTGGGCCCATAACACTTACCTTTTTCGCGAGGAGAAGTCTGTTGGATCCGGTGGCGGATCGCTATGGTCACCCTCACCGCCAGCCCACACGGCGCGCTGCCTCCTCCCTCCTGGGACGAGACCATCGTCCCTTCACTCAGAAAGCGTGTGTTTCTCCTTTTCTGCCAGACAAACATAGGTGCTGAATATTGAATGTCGAATCGCCAGGACTAGAGAGCGAATCCCGCATCCTCACCAAACGCTTGTCCACAATTTCCATCACCGATGAAGGGCCATTGCCCCCAGATCTATCACAGAACACCACCCGTACCGTCTCTCCACTGCAGAGCCATGTTGATGACGCGTCAGTCTCTACCGCACCGTACCCACATCGCCCGAGTGCGATACCTCGTCCAAGCTACTCGCGAGGGGGCGAGCGTTCCCCTGCACCCCTCTCCCCTGCACCTCCCGAGCAAACTCGAAACGCAGGTTCAAAGCGACAGCGCACGCATTCCACGCCGTTCCCCTTTGAGCCTACACCGTCTACCTCCGCTCTACCAAACGGTAAGCCCACAAATGGCATCCCGACACCAACAGCCTCTGGCTATACGTCCCCAAGAGTGCAGAGTCCATCCCTCGGACGCACGACACCCACACCCAGTCGTATCCCCACCGTATCTACGCGCATGCGGAGCGGCAGCCAGTCAAGTCAAGGCTTTGGGTCTCTGAACGGTGTTAAGGTCAGCCTTCCCCCGAATCATAACCTTTCACCTTCAGAGAGCACGTCGGTAGACTCGGAGACTCAGCATGCTAGTCTTCGAGTCAAGGGTTCATCTGCCAGTCTTGCTCGGCAGCCCATCGTTGATGAGCGGCCGCCATTCGCCAATGATACTCCCCCGAAGGTGCTCCAGAGTGAGTTCACCCGACGACCATCATCGGATGAAGAGCGACCCTACCAACATTGGTATCGTGGGGACGTGTCGCGCAATGGGGGCGTCGGTGAATATCGCGTTGGGAAGCGAATGGAGATGCTCGATATTGCTAACTTCGGGCATGCTCTTCGCGGATCTGCGGGGAGAACGAGGCCTTACGAGGAACCAGACCCTATCTCCGCGAAGACCACAGTGGTCTCGCGGAAGCGGGCTGAGAGTGTGTCCAGCATGGAGCGAGCCAGCATCTATATTGACCCCGAAGACGACACGGTGACAGGCAGGGTGCTAGACGAGATGCCTCTTACCGACCTTGAAACTGAGGAGGCCGAATACGAGCCATATCACCACCCGTATAAGCCGCCAACAGAACTTGATGCACACCAAGATCAACCCCAGATACCAACCTATGATAACCGACACGCCACAGGCTCATCTTCCACTCTTTCATCTCGAATACCCACTTCAAAATCTCAGACCCGAATACCACAGCCACAGCCTCGATCGAATAACCCGAAAAACTCCATACCTCTGCTTCCAACTGCTTCCGAGCCATCAATACCTGCCAAAGCAGATCATACACAACGTGGGCGTGCGCCCGCACCTGCAAATCCCCGCAAGAAACCATCATCCAAGACAAAGGGACAGAAACGTTCTAAGAGCGCAGCGGACGCTTTGCGAGTGACACCTGATGCCCAGCCTTCAGAGTATGCGGGACTAGCGGATGCCGTCCCAGACACTCGTTCGCCGTTACCTCGCGATGGCAACTGGGACGAGGTATGTGGCCTTGTAACGGACAGGAAGCTTCTTAATATCAGTTTCGTACATAGGTCATTCTTCCGACCGTTGCCCGGCGAATGGGCATCGAGTATGAGCAGGAGGATCCAGTGGCGGCAGCTAGGAGGCAGGCGCGGGAGTCACGCGTGGCGCCGGTACGCGATTGTAGCACTCTGCGACATAATAAAGGGACTGACAAGAGACAAAAGGCACCGGGAACGTTTGCATATGACCACACCAAGTACAAGCCTGCAATGTCGGACGAGGAAATTCCTATGGGAGAGGTCGGACGACACGAGACTGCACCACAAGTGCCCGAAGACCCAGATATGTCTGAACTCGTTCCTGCCCCCGAGGATCCCCCAGATGTGTCCATGTCGCAAAGCATGCGGTCTAGACGACAGACGATGCCATCTTCGCCGCCCTTCTCGCAATATGCATCTCCCCTTGACCAGGTACCTTTACCGGATACCGACGGTATGGGCCGCCGTAAAGAGAGACAGGACGTGCCTCATATCTTGGTCAGCCCGCCCACCATGGATAATAACCCAGCTATGGAGGAAGAGGACGCCACCGGATGTTGCAAGTGTGTTGTCATGTGATTTATCGTCTTCAAGGTCGTTCGTATTCTTTCTCCCGTTCGCTCTTATTTTTCTATCTCTCACCTGACACTCACGTTCTCTGCCCATCTTATCTCTCGCTCTTCTGGTCCATTCGCACCTTCCTCTCGTATCTCTTCATGCTACATTTGTATTTCTCCCCTCCACACGATCGCATCATTGCCTATTCGAGTATCTTGGATGTTGCTTTCTCTTCTTCACTCAATTATACTGTGAGGAAACGCCTATCTGTTGGTTGTGAATCATTAGCATGTATGTTAATGGGGCGTTTTACGTTGACTCAAACTGCATGTCTTAATTCGCCACAGCAAGGAGATTCTTATAACCTCTAGGCAAAAAAACCACAAATAACGCGCACCCTGGTAGTTGCCGCTCGTGAGAGATCCTATTACCCCAAATCAAGCTAGCCAAAAGCATACAGATGCAAATTTCATGCATGGCACGAAGCGTCACATATGTTATGTAACGTTACAACCTACGACTCAGATCTAGATCAATTCAGTTGAATGGAAGAAACTGAGGGTCAGTCCCCTGCCCTAGCCTCATCTTTCGGCACTATCACGCCCAAGTCAACGATGATATAAAATGAGAATGTCTTCATCTCAGGCCCAGACCCGCTTTTGGGAGTCTTTGTTATCCCAGTGCCTGCTTCGGAGCCTCCATCTGATGGCGCAGGGTCATCTGAACGATAGGTGTACGACACCATCATATTGAACTTTTGGCCGCATCTGTGAGACATTCCAAGCGACAGCCCAAGATGACACACCTTGACTTCGCCTCTACCTTCTTTGCCGACGACCACTTCACCACCCACAACAGTCATGTTTGCTTTCTTTTCCAGGACTCCTACCGTTTTATTTTTCCCCTTGCTACGGGCTTCCCTTTCTGCAACGCCGACACCTCTCATTTCTAGCAATTCATCAATGTCCTCAGGTTCATCACCAAACATCTCCTCGTCATCTTCGTACTCCCATGCTTCTGCATATGCAGCAACAGGAAACGCAGCGCCAGGCAATGAGACGGCGAATGGCGGGCGCTTTCCTGTCGGGTTCGTCGTACGCTGCATGGAGAGCTTCACGGTAATTGGATCGTATAGAGGATTTGTTAAAGCAAGCTGGAATGGATAGGTTTTGCCGGCCTGCATCTGCGCTTGACTTGTCCTGTCGTCTTCTTGTACAGGCTTGCCGGCCACGGAGCGCTTCAAGGTCGCGATGGTAGCAGGCGGAGGAGCAAGAGAAGGTAAGGACACAGAGATGGCAGGCAGATAGTTAGCGGCTACAAGTTTAATTTTGTAGCGCACGGATTGCGCTTTCTGTTCGGGCTTGATAAGTATATGACGGCACGTCGGACACCGTTTCGACTTTTTGGAGTGTAGCGGTATTCGTAAAGGCTTGAGGTCGCTTAAAACCGAATTGACGAACACCACAACGCGTAAAACGACCCGGCAACATACCTGCCATGCAAAGAAGGAGTCCAGCTCCCAACCCAACGTTGCTCGACTGTCGCCGCGTCACCAATGTTGTCCAAACCCATCAAGAAGTCTACATCTGCCTCTCCGCCTCCATGTCCTAATCCACCGCTTGCACCTGCCTCGACTCGGCTCCGGTATGGAGCCAGCTCATCCTTGTTCATGTTTTTTTCTGTCCTAGAGCGACCGTGTCTACTCATGGCTGAAAATTTGCTGACACCGGGTATGTCGCGTGCTAATGCGGACGACGCAGCTGCTGTGATGGGGTTGGTATGCATGGAAGATTGCGGAGGTGCATTGGAAGAGGCAGCCAAGGTGGAAGCGCGGATGAATGGCTCAAAATGCTCCTTCAGTCGCTCAAACTCAAGAGAATCGGGTGCCGAATCCTCGTGTTTCTGGAGTTGCACTGAGTATCAGTCCGTTTAGTTCTGGTTTCCTTTTTGTCGACAAAGAGTTAGAGCACACCGGCAAGTCCTGTGGGCTTGTCAAATACGATGCCGACATCCGCAGAATCCCAGCGACATGAGTTACAATAAAGGAAGAAAGGTGGTTCCCCTATCGCGCTGACAGGGATGGAAATTAAAGAGTTACCAGCTTCCGGCGGATCAGATGGCACAACGGACAACGTGTTTCGACAATGTGGACACAAGAAACAATTCCTCGCGCATCTACAGCATCTTAGATTTTAAACTGGAAACACGACTCCAGCATGCTCACCTGTTTTTCTCGGCTCGAACACTGGCACTGGGAACCTCAAAGAGACAATTTGGGCAGTAGTACCCACTTACTTCGATGGACACGCAACGATTACATCTTACGGCGTCGCACTCTTCGCAAAAATACAAATTGTGTAAAGGATGGACTGAATATGACGACGATGGTAGATTTGGCGGCGGGGGTAATGTAGAAGGAGACAGACACGGGCAGTGGTAAAGGACCGAAGGCATAGGTTGTCAAAAATGGTGAAGCGGAGATTGATTTGTACCGAGGCACTCGATTTCCTAAACATCGTTGAAAAGTAGCTCTTCTATGGCCCCTCTTATTGACCCTGAGGATATAGGCGACGAAACCGATGATGAAGTAGCAGAGGAAGAAGGCGAAGAAGCTTTTGAACTAGACGAGGTCTCGTCGGTTGACGACGACGCAGTTCCACGTCAAAAAATCACTATTGATAACAAAGTCTGTCTTTTTATTGCTTCTACAGACCAGGCACTCTCACACAATAATCATTCAAGGAAGCTTTGGAGCGCATTAGAGATAGCATCAAGCTAGACCCAAGTCTCCCTTGGACGGAGACGCTCACGACAACATATCCATTGGTACACGATGTCGACGTGTCCGACGACCTTGACCGTGAACTGTCTTTCTACAAGCAAGCTCTCCATTCCGCCGAAGCGGCGCGTACTCTAGCTGCGTCGCACGATCTTCCATTTACGCGACCGAGCGACTATTTTGCAGAGATGGTAAAGTCTGATGCACACATGGAACGCATACGTCAACGATTGCTTGATGAGAGTGCCGGTATCAAGAAGGGTGAAGAGAAGCGGCGGCAAAGGGAGGGCAAAAAGTTTGGTAAACAAGTCCAGGTAGAGAAAGTGCGCGAGCGAGAGAAGAGTAAGAAAGATCTCGACGACAAAATTAAAAGCTTGAAGCGAAGTGAGTCTTGATACCTCCAAGCTATTTTATGAGCTTAACGAGGGCATTAGAGCGAAAAGGGGGCGCATTAGATGATACTCAGGGAGAAGAGTTTGAAGTCGCGCTGGAAGACGCCATTGCCGACCGTCCAGCCAAGCGACCACGGATGCCTCGTACAAAACGAGACGAGAAGTATGGACGTGGTGGACGTGGCTCAGTAGGGTGGCGCTCCAAGCAAAATACTCGCGAATCTACGGACCAATTCGAGTCTGGAGGTCGTGGACGTGGACGGGGTAGTAGAGGAGGCAGAGGAGGCAGAGGAAGCCGGGGCACAAGCCGTGGTACAAAAAGACTGGGGAAGTCCCGCAGATTGGCTGGTCGAAGTAAATGACCCGCTTAGATGAACAATGGAAGCGTTGTCCTACACAAATACATTACATTCAAAAATACAGGATAGTTAACTGCTCGATTACAGTCAGCCTCCGGGACCAGAAAGAATGGCTCTCGCCCACTCGCCATCGTTCATCATTCTTCGCGCAAAGAAATCACCAAAGGTTTCCCGAAGGCGCTCCACGGTCGGCTTATCACTGTCTGATTCGGGATCGAGTGGAACTGGTTCGGCAGCGGAAGGCGTTCGCAAAGATATCAACGCGTCCTGAAGGCCGCGACTTCCTTAATTTCGGAAGAATTGCCATTAGACAGACACTTACGAAAACAGCTGCGACGATACTCTCGTTTCCCACTTCTCCATCAAGCTCGTCACCCACCACCTTTACACCTCCGCTTTCAATGAGGCCCTTCCGTGTAGCCTCTTTTCCTACACCCATGAGGCCCCGAACGGCACCTTCTCGTGTGCCCTTGCTTTTGCCTGGTGAGATCAGTGCCAGAAGCAGTGTTTTCATGAGGCGCGGGGAAAGCGACGGATAGGTAGTTGAGTGAGCGGTGAGTAGACGGGATAGTGTTTGCGCAGCGAGGGTGCGGAGATGAGTGGCATTTACAAGCGGAAGGGTTGCGGTGAGAAGGATAGAGAGTAATGGAGGTAAAATCTGATGCAGATATGGCTCGATAAAAAAATTGGAATTATCAAGAAGCGCTCCGAGGACCTCGAGCCACACCTCGAGAATACGCCCTTCTGCCTCGGTGTCGAGACCCGCCTTCAGAGAATTGACTACACCTTCTGCCACCCAGCGAACCAGGTATGGCAAAAGACTCTGGAGGCCAGCATCGATACGAAGGCTTGCAAGTGCTGCAGTACGCTTCGCTGGATCCGAAGGTGGAGGGATGAGAGAGCCTGTCAAGCGATTGTAGTACAGCTGAAGTTCGCGTGAGAGCACATGCTTGACGAGTGGATGCTTGGTAGATGGCCTTTTGACGCTTTGTGAAACGGGACGTGATGGTGACGGTGGCGTCGGTGGGAACTGAGTGCGTGGAGGAGAGCTTGGCACACCGTTCTGTGCTGGCGCGTTATTGGCCGGTTGCTCAGGCTCTGGTTCAGTATTTGGAATCGAGGGCGGATTTTCGGGGATGAGGGGTTGGACGCCTTCGACTGCAAGCCAATGCGCAGTCCAACTGACGCCCTTGGGTAAGAAGATTTTCTCCTCCCTCAGAAGTCTATCGAAGTCGAGCTCCTCATCCTCAACAAAATAAACAGGAGGCGCGGAGGGGTGTGCCTGAGCCTTTCGAAAGCGAGGCGGGTTTGCAGGAGAGTGACCGTATAGCGGTTCAATATTAAGGACGCGAAGTGCGTGATCGATATCTGACGGTGTCATGGTAGTCCGTCGGGCATGGTGTGTAAAGCGCGATGCTTCCTATAACAATGATGCTAAATAGACATATTGCGCAAATGATGTTTGCATACTTCCACCACCTGATGGATCCGGTATTCGACGTCGCTGGCTAACGCAGACGCGACATCTTCCGACAAGTTAGTTATACCCAAGGATTCGGCAACGTCCTTTCTTGACGATTAGGCTTTCGGAATAAAATTTCAATATATACTCACCTTAATGGACTCTGGTTTGTACACCCCAGTCTGTATGCGGGCTTTATGCTTGCCATTCATGCTGTGAGCGTCCGCGGCATACGCGACTCTTCGGAGTTCAAAGTTTTGTCCAATTTCGACCTCCGGTTTGTGCAAGCATGCGGCGACCTCCTCGTATTCGATATCGTTTTAAGGAGGGAAAGCCACGTTTTTCTCTCCCCAGACCACACGTGAACATCATCTTGAGGAGCACCCATCCGTCGCGTCTTGCAGACCACTACTATGATACTCTGCGCGACGATGCCATGTACATGACATACAACCACCAGTTTAGGCCTCCTCAGCCGCCTCGAGAGCCTAACATGAAATATGACCCCGAGGATCCATACACTAAGAACCGACGGAATGTTCCCCGCGGGGGCCTTCAAGTGGGGAGAAAGCCCTCACCACCCTCTACACCGGATAACGTGATACGACTAGAAAAAATTGCACTGCACACCATGGTCAAAGAGGCAACCTCCAATCGCAGCCATCTTCTCAGTGCTATCATGGCCTTTCGCGCTTTGTCTGGCGAAACCAGTCAAGGTGGTGGGCTTCGACACCGGGAAGGTGTTCAGATTGTCAAAGGGCGAAAAACTGAAGGAGGCTGGATTCGGCCTGGGTTACCTGTGGGGGTTAAAGTAGAGATGACGGGGGATAGGATGTACGAGTTCCTTGGGAGCCTCGTTCAATTTGTGTTGCCAAGACTGCGAGAGTTTTCTGGGGTAGAAATGCCTGCTGAACGTCGGTCTCAACAAACTCCCGCTGGAGTATCTGGGGTGGTGTCGTTCGGGCTGCCACCAACAGCGATGGGCTTGTTCCCTCAGATCGAGGTCAATTTGGACTCTTATCCACGGGTTCACGGGTTTCATATGCATTTCGTCACTAATGCTAGAGGTCAGGGTGCCCAGGCACGCGCTAGGGCACTTCTGTCAGGATTCCAAATACCATTCATTCGGTCATCCCGCTAATTCAACGCGAACGCGCCGGCGGGTCCCCTACCATCTCGCCACTCGTTACCAAAACTGCACATAGGCTTGCATTGTGGTACCCGTCATCACAACATTCACAATGACATCCCTATTGATATGCAGTATGCTTATCAACAACCTGCTGTGTCTATCAACATGGATGGCAGACAAGTAGTTGGCCTTACTTTTACCTGCTCACTTAGAACGAGGCGAAAAGAGGAGATTTAGACTGGAGCTAGAAGGTGATCGTGCAGTGGAAATCAGATAGACTGAGAATATATATATCCAAAGCGACTGTAGCGAGACATACTACGCTCCACCAAGGGCATCACGGCGTGAGATTCTCATTCCCCTGATGTGAGGTTCTCAATCTTCCCCCCCGGCATCAAAGAATGCAACAATGGCCGCCAAGGAGGTGAGAGTTGGCCTACCGGACCCGTTTGTGCCTACAATAGTGCGTGTAGGCTCATTTACCTCTGCCAATTGTAATCGGGAACTGCTTTTTCGCAGGCTAAGCACCAGCCTAGACATAAGAATTGTTGACACGCTTTGGGTGAAGCTAATCGCGCAGAGCAAGTCACAGAAGAAGTAATCGATCGAGTATGAACTTACCCGGTTGCCACGGCTTTGAGCTCTTGTGGTGCTATCTGTCATTACAGTATGCCTTCATATATGAAGGCTATGAGGGCGTCTAACATACCACGAAGAGAACCCAGTTGAGAGCATGAAAAATCCCAATAACCAAATAGTAGATGATGCCGTCACGTAAGAAAACTTTCACAAGACTGGCACACATATTAGACATGATGGGCGTGGGGTGCTCTGGTGAGAATCTTACTAAGACCTCTTGCTTGATTTCGCGTATCGCCTACTTCTCCACAATGTAAGCGCAAAAATGGCCGTGTCTTGCAGCACTGGCGTGACCCAATACACGTCTGTTCGTCTACTATTGTTAGTAACTCAACAACTTCAGTGAACGTAACGCACTGGCCAGTTGCGTGGCCTCTGAGCGCACCATCACACACTCTACATCTATCAACCAATCATTTTCCCACTTATATGCAATATATGACTGGACAAACCGGAGCTGTACAGCTGAACCAAAAGTCCGCCATAGCCTGACGGTTCCGGTCATCAGCAACAATTTCATGGTGAGATAGTAGAGACTTACTAGTACGACCGAGGAGATACAGAGGCAACCCCATCATAATAATTTCGGCGACCATAATTAATCCCGGAACAACCAAAACTATTGCGTTGCCTCCGTATAACGCATATACTCGCAAAATCATGACCACTGGGTTTAATAGTGAGTTTGACCACATTGAAGACATTTGGTGCCATATGCATACAATGAACGACTGTTGGAGCAGATCGTCAACTTACAGGCACGTATGGCTCGTCAACGAGGCTCACTTATAATTGTTACAAGGGTGAATATCCCGGGGAGCTGAAGCTTCATGATTGTATTGCAGCTACAAAGGTCGGGTAGTCGTAACTGACGAAAACTGTATTCAACGGATTACCTCTACAGACATGCGTCATTGAAGTGCCTTTCTCGGTCATAAGAAGAACATACCGTGGCACTCCATCTTGAATACATGTGTACTGTGCGAAAGAAAATGAGTTGACAGTATATCTAGAAAACAGGAGAACTCGTGCTGAAAAGGTCGAAAGAACGCGAGAACAGGGTAAGATATCGCGCTAGAAAGAACCCTATTGTTACGATATTTTGGCGATGCCTCCATACTTGATGAACCTGTCCTTTGGTGAGTCTCGAACTTGCGGAGCCACACGAAAATAGACTACAATATTACCTCGTCCTCAAACGTAACCACTAGTTATGAGCTTAGAAGTCAACGTTAGCGAAGATGTAATTCTCAACACACCATGGTCACACAGGGTAAGAACCATAGATGAGAGTAAAGATGCGCAGAATATACGTGAATGCTCTATATTGTCCAAGAGGTCATCGTCGGATCTGGCATCAATGATCAGTAGAATAAACACGCAGAGCGCTGTCATAGACCCTCACATGTCTTGCAACACGGCGAGTTTCTTGGAGAGGGAATCCTCCATGGGTGCCCAGACGAACGCCTCCAGACTGGCAGCATTATAAAAATGCAAACGTTAACGCGTTAACGGCCCAATAGCCTTCTATGGATAGAATTTATCGATATAGGCACAGGGCCACGTCGCGCAGTAAAGTAAGCACTGCCAAACTATGGATCACCGTGGAGCGTAACCGGTTGACAAGTTTGAAAAAGTGCAAATGACTAATATCTAGTGGACCTTGTTACAGTTATGTAACTGACATCCGAATCTCGGTTAATTGTCGAGGACTCGAGAGTAGACACCAACTCCATATATCCCAGATACGGAAGTGCGGGAGGTCCCCTATAGCTTGTAGCTCGCCATCGAAGGTGCCTATGTCATCAGTCAAAGCCTCCCTGCATTCCGGTCAAGTGATGGAATGTACGACTATTTAACCTTTTAGCGTGACGCGCCGGTTCGTAGGCGCAATGGCTCAATGGGTAGATGGCGTGACGCTGATGGCTCAAACCTGAATTTCGGCCACAGATCCAGTCAGCCTCGCTTCTGCTGCCGCGTGATGCCTGGACTGTGGCTCAGAGCTCGGATCAAAGGTACGAGGCGTGCGTGAGCAAGTCGTAATACTACAGTAGTAAGTAACTTGGTAAGTTCGTAGTACGCTAGATTTACGGGTTTGTAAAATACTTAACACTAAGTAGAGCTCTTATATATGGGGGAATTAAGTACATAGCTAATAATAATATACATACAACACTGAGGAAAATAATGAGACCGGCATGAGCTCGCTGCTCACGTCGAGCTCACCGCCGAGCGTAGCCCGCTGCCCTGTCGCTATCTCATGAGATTTCGGGGGAAATTTTCGATTCTATAATAAAGTATTTGGACTAAATTATACATGGGCTCGTCCTAATCCTACTGCCTGCGTACCTACCGCTGAGTTCGACGCCCGGTAATTCGGTAACTCGCGTCGCACACCCACCCGATCGCGCCCGCAGGCGCCGCCGGCTGCTTTCAAACCTCGCCGTAAATATGCGGGAGCATGACAGCTTGTCACACCTCTCGACAAACGCTACAGCCACCTATGCGTCGTGGGCACCCTGGCATCACAAGAATGTTAGATATGGACTATATAAATCCTTTTGTAAAAATTACAGAATTTTTGAGGCTGAATTGAGACCTTGATGTGGGGAAAAGCAGGTGGCCTCTGTATCGGTGCTGCATCACATCACTTGAACAAGATAGGTCCCACCTATGGCAAGTGCACCTGATAACTAGGATAAATCAAAGCCTGCTATATGAAAGATGTTAGATGAAAACTCACTCCTACCCCATCACCACATAGCAGCGCTCCCTGCCAAGAGCATTATGAGGACGCACGCGAGAGTACCATGGCGCTATGGGGCACTCTTGACATGATATCACCTATGCCGCACTATATTATTGGGACTTACGTGGCTATGGCCACTATGTAAGCTTCTATGAATATTTCTCTTTTTTTACTGATCGGCGCGGGTACGTCTCCGACGCCACTGTCGGTCATTGGATTCGACAAACGTCGCCCCGGTGTATTCATTCCAGAAGATCGTCCCCGGAAATATAGGCTTAACATTGGGGCTGGCTTCACCATGCAGTTCTGGACAAACAAGGGCGGTCTCGTAATGAGTCTGGTGTTTTGTTGTTCCTTGGCAGGCGTGAGGATACTAATACTCGACGCGCTCCATGTGTGTGGCAATCGCTGGGCGTCTAAAAGATATACTTAGGGCCCGTTCGGCACTAGCGAATTGATGCGCAATGCTGAGGTACACGGCCAAAGGTATCTCATCATGCTGCCAGCAGGCGCGCGGATTGGAAGCAACCTCGACACTCTCAACCATGCTACCTGAAAAAGTCACGAGAGCTGCCTGATGTGGTGTAGTTTCACTTATCTTCAACTCACTATCACGGCCCCGCTCTAAGCCGTGTGATGAATTCGAGTTCGACCATCCGGCTGGCAACCTCACCCCGCCTGAATATTGGGAGCAAACGGAAGCAAAGTTCGAAAGTGACTTCCCGTGTTTTTCAGCCTGGCGGCTTAGGTACACCGTAGAGCGCACAACGTTTTGTATCTTCAAGTCGTCCTGGGGTTAACGTTAAGATGGAGCATTGAAGAGCTTGATCTCAGCTAAAGTTTGACACCCAATGCGGCCGGGGTCCGAGTGTATATATGCTGTAACATCGTCAAAAATACGATACGATGCATCTCGAGACACCCATAATGACTAGGTATGCGGGTAGGCCAGCTGAAATAAGCGAAGCAGTCTACTCTAAGAAAATACAGCTCAATCACGTACAGTAGCTCAAGTTACACCCGGGTGGGGTCTGAGCCTACATAATGAGATCCAGGATTAGACTGAAGTCTTGACCAATTCCAAGAAGTGTGAAGTGTGAACTTATACCCCCAGTACACGGACACCTTCCTCATCCCGACGCATCAGTCCTAGGATTTCTGGAGCATCCTGACTTTGAGACAATCTGAGTATGGCTGACGTGCCAGCAAAGAGCACGTCTTGCCATAGGTTCAGGATCTAGGACATGTTCGGATAGTATAGTACGAACCTCCATCAGCACCAGCTCTGTTACAAATCGCAACGATCGTGTCTCGTTCCGTTTGTCGATCATCGACCTGTCTCCATAGGGGAAGAAGCCTGGCGATCCAATAGTTCAATGTCTGTCGGTCCCACGGTTCCTCTGGATGTGCTTTTGAATCCAGCCATGCACAGAGGATAACTACCAGGCGGGTGTCATTGTCGATGGCAAAGTTAGCGAGTTCATACGGGCCTTCCTCGGTGTTCCAGATAGCGGGCGGGAAAGGATTTAAATCCATACAAATACCCAGAGAGATACGACCTAGCGGATGTCCTAGATCAAGAAGTCCAAATCCGGTTCCTATAGTACGTATATATCAAGAGTAACCACCGAGGGACAAAAAGAAACGAACCCTGACGAGCCCAAGTCATGTCCGTGGAGAACAGATTCGTCTTGCGATATCCGCCACGCCACTGGCCATCAGGGCCATATATGACAGCGCTGTTGAATCCAATGACTTGTGTGGAGGTTTGTGGCTCGGTGTCATCTAGGAACTCTGGATAGCCAGCTATAACATGGCAACGTAATCTTTCTGCCAAAGCACTGCAGCAACGCGAGGTTGGTCCTACAAGAGGTCGTTCAAGATAAGGTTTAAGGGCCTCTGCTGAAGGGAATGCGTAGCCTGGCAGAAATCAGCACTACGCAGCAGGCGCCCCGTTACAGTAACTTCAATAAAGTTACCAGTTAGAACCATCTCAGGGAGACAGAGCAGGTCTAAATTCCCAGGCTGAAGTCTAGTACATGTCGTTTGGTAAGCTGGAGAGGTATAGGACGATAAGACACCCTTGATCACTTGGCTGTCAAATCAAACAATTTCCTAGTGTTCGTCTCGACCTGCCCCAGCTTGAAAAGTGTTGTTAAGAACAGCTCAGCAGTGAGACACGCATAGCCACCTCAGGCGCCATTTGGACTAAGCCAATTTTCCATCTTACCATCGCCGTCAAGCCTGCTAGTTTACGCGCTAGTCGTAGAGAGATGACCGTTCTCCGGTTATGTAATGTGTCGGAGGTGACACGCAGCCGCGCTTGGATGCGCGACTTGAAATCAGTGGTCACGCTCTTCCATCCGCTCATTACTTATACTGGCTTGCGCAGCCTTGAAGACACATCATTTACCAATTCCTGTTGACACGTCGATATTTCTCGGTGTACGGGCTTCTCCGTCCCAACTCGTCGTCTGGTGCCACGCTGGGTTCAACGCAGCATGTCAACCAAGAGTCAGCTCGATCCCAGCGGTAATGGGCTCGCCCAATACGTGAGTTAGCCGGCATTAGAATATGTGACTACCGTAACTATTTCGCGCTTCAGCAACTTGGGGACTCCCTTGGCAAGGGCGCGTTCGGCCAGGTCTATCGTGAGTGGCTAGACTGTCACCAATGCCAAACGTGACTTCATCTCAACATTGTCGTATTAGGGGCCCTCAATTGGACTACTGGAGAGACCGTAGCCGTCAAGCAGATACAGCTGAGCAATATTCCCAGGGGCGAGCTGGGAGAGATAATGGTTTGTGCCACTGCTTTGGTCGGCTCATGTTACTCACGACTTTTCACGCAGTCGGAAATAGATCTTCTTAAGAACCTTAATGTATGACTGTTATTTGACAGGTTAACGCTGTGGTCACGCTTTCATCCTTGTCTGGAATTAGCACGCCAATATTGTCAAGTATAAGGGATTTGTCAAAACGCGCGAGTTTCTGTATATAATCCTCGAGTATGCCTAGGCCCTCATCGAGGATCAAGAACTATTGTTTGTTAACGCGTGTATCCCAGGTACTGCGAGAACGGCTCCCTCCATAACATTTGCAAACGCTTTGGCAAGTTCCCGGAGAACCTCGTAGCCGTGTACATCTCCCAAGTCCTTGAGGGACTCGTATACCTACACGACCAAGGCGTAATCCACAGGGACATCAAGGGCGCAAATATCCTCACCAACAAAGATGGAAGTGTCAAACTAGCTGACTTTGGTGTTGCAAGTAACACAACAACTGGTGCCGTGAATGATGCTGCAGTTGTAGGCAGTCCATATTGGAGTACGTTGGCTACTCCATTGAAACTCTTTGTTTTATTTCCACTAATCAGTGCGATAGTGGCCCCGGAAGTTATAGAGCAGTCGGGCGCTACAACTGCTTCCGATATATGGTTCGAAAATTGTCTCCCATTATTTCTCGAAATGCTGAAGAGCCTTCTTTGATTCCAAAGGAGTGTTGGCTGTGTCGTCATTGAGCTACTGGAAGGCAAACCGCCGTATCATTTCCTTGACCCAATGCCGGCCCTCTTCCGGATCGTACAAGACGATTGCCCCCCTATTCCAGAAGGCGCATCCCCTGTTAGTACGGTAGCGCATTCGTGTGTCTTCCCTCGCTGAAGCATGTTGTCTAGATTGTCAAGGACTTCTTATATCATTGCTTTCAAAAAGACTGCAATCTTCGCATATCCGCTAAAAAACTTCTGAAACATCCATGGATGGCTGCAGCTCGCAAACAGATGTCTCGCGGCGATGTCAAGTCTGGCGCAGGAGAACGGCCCCTATCGAATCCAAACTACGACGAAGCAGTTCTTCGTGTGCAGGAGTGGAACATGGCGCTGCAGTGTTCGTATCCTTTGTTTTCGTGCATGCGTTTGTTGGTGTATTTCCTGACAGCTTTATCTCTCTTCCGCCCGCCCCTCCCACCCTGCTCACACAGCACCTACACGCAACGTCTCCAGTAAAGCCAATGGCCCAATAGCAAGAGATCGCGCCTATGATCCTCGGTACATGTCCCCGACACCTATGCCTGTGGACGCAATACTTTCTTCTTCCTCTGCAAACTCTCTGTTAACAGCGTTGAAGCCTAGTTCCGCATCAGCGACCAAAAATACAGTCGCCGGATCCTATGGGCTTGTTGAAAAGATCCAGCCGCTGGCTCTTGCGTCACCAGAGGAACAAACCGACAATTGGGATGATGACTTTGAGGAAGGCATTTCTTTAAGCAAATTACAGGGTAAACAGTCACTCACAGTGTTCAAAGAACTACCCTACTGACTTAAATTGCCCTTCTCGCAGCTCTTGAGAGATCAGAAGGGCCCGAGAGACTCGAGGAAAATGCACAAACTATCCGGCCAAATCGAAGTCCAGCCTCCTCCGGGAATACTTCGTTAGTCAAGCCTCCTGCTCCCGAAATCAGCTCCATTGTAGAAGACTATTCCGACATTAGTGACGATGGTGAGCTGGAAGAAAAGGTTGCAGATTTTAAGGTGCTCTCTTGGAATATATCATGGCTGTCAAGGTGATTGAAAACGTACTAGATGAAGAACTCGTTGCGGAGGGGCCTCTTCCACCCTAATGATATCAAGACGGTTGGGCTGGGAAAAATCGAGCCTTCACCCTTAACCGCGCCTCTCCCTCTCGACCAATCTAAGAGTATGCGAGCTACTCCCATCGCCTCCTCGCATTCTCGCGCCTCGTCGGTCGGTGGATCTGTCGGTAGATCCGATGCCAGGCGAGCTCTGAGTTCGAGTGATTTTGGCCGCTATACAGAAGGAGAAGACGAGAATTATGAGGATGTTTTCGCAAAATCAAATGGAGCCGGTATGTCAAAATGTTTCATGCCAGGCTCTTAATTAAGGAAGGGATGTAAGTGGCCGAACAGCCTGAAACGTTGCAGCTGACTAACCGGTCTTGGGTAAGTCTCTCAGTTACCCAATTAAACCGACTGCTTCATTGCCTGCTATAGCTAGGGGATGAAGATTCCGATGAGGAAGATCCATTCGCCGAGGTTTGTTCCATAACACATATGGACATCTCATGGGTTTATGCTCAAGCACAATTAATCAGATTGATGAAGGATTCGTCGAGGACGATCTAGAAGCCAACCTTGTGCGCGATAAACATGCGAGGCTGTGCACCACAGTTAATCGTCTCATCGACGAACTCGTGCCCAACGCGCCCGATTTTGCTTTACGAGACGCGTGCGATCAATTGGTCTGTATTACTCTACCTGTGCGGTCGAGATTGACTGAAAGCCTGCAGTTAGCGATAATGGTCGAAGCCCCTGAGATGCAAGGACAAATGGTATCTTCGCATGGATTGCTGGCCATTTTGGAAGTGCTGGAGTCAAAGCCTGCCAGAGATGTCATCTTGAGACTTCTTCAGATTGTCAATCTGGTCTGTCTGAAATAATTCCCCGTACATCTTACGGAGGAGTCATTACCTTTTAACAGCTGGTTACGTGTGACTTGGGCATTCTAGAGGGCTTCTGCCTGATAGGGTGAGCTTCTGGTTGTGCTTCGCGGGCCCCTTGATAACCATGCGGCATTTAGAGGCATTCCCGTTTTGATGGGTTAGTGGGCTCCTGTCGTCATTGTCCATGGCTTATTGTCAGTAGGTTTCACTTCCAAAAAACATTCTTCGGAGTGTCGACTTGAAGCATCGAATTTCATCCGCTTGCTGTGTCACTCTTCTGTGTTAACACTCCAGATGTTCATTTCGTAGGTTGACTCCATCTGTACTCATCCTCACTTCTCGATATCATTTTTACCCAGCTGCCGTGGTCTCCGAGTCCTTGTGGATCTCTTGGACGAAGACTATGCTGATCAAACCGACCTTGTTGTTCACGCGCTCAACGGAATCGGAAGCGTATTTGACCTGCATAGCCCTACTCCGAAGAACGACTTTTGTCGAATGTTCATTCGAGAAGGCTTGCTGGACCCATTATCGTTAGCCCTCTTGAACGTGATGGCGAGTCGTGGGGATGCAACTGCGGAAATGAAGACAAAGATAATCGAAATCATCCTAGTGTTTTGTCAGGTGTCGCAGCAAGATTTTCACGTGCGAAAGGCTCTTGGCACCCGAAAGGTTGTCCGACGTACGTGGCTAAGAACCAGTCATAGGTACTTGCGTGTTCTGACAAAAATCTCTATTCCAGGTCTACTACGTGCTTGCGAACTCTTGGAACCAGACTTCCTAGTGCTCATGCTGAAAGCAGTCAAACACCTGTCGATGAATGCCACTTTGCTTGAGGTCCTACAGAATGCGAACGCGCTAGAGATACTCATACGTATTTTGGATGAGCAAAGCTCTGGTCCCCACAGCACGGTAAGTGACCGTCTTCCCTTGTGCGTTACGATGCAAACGTCCCTCTTCAGGAAGTCTCGAATCACGCTTTCCAGACGTGCTTTAATCTATGTCGTTTGAATAAATCCAGGCAAGAAGAGGCCGCACAGGCTGGCATCATCTCAAGTCTCAAACGAATCGGCGAGACCAGCTCACCATTGAAGCAGCTTGCTCTCTCCATTCTTTGTGATCTTGCCAGTGCGGGGAAAAGCTGTCGGTCACTGCTATGGCAACATGACGGTCTCTCCATGTACCTAAAGCTCCTCCTTGATCCATACTTTCAAGTTAGCGCCCTTGAGGCCATCTTAGCATGGTGGGTGTTTGCCTCAAGAGTTCATTTTAAATGGGCCTCACTGCTCGACAGGCTCCAGGATGAAATTGCTCGGGTTGAAGACGTATTAGCCCACCCCGAGTCCACGCAGGCACTGTTGAATGCATTTGTCACAGCTAAGGCCAACTCCTTCGAGAATCTGCTGGATCCGTTTCTGAAGATCTGTCGTATCTCGACCACTGTTACGATCGGTGTCGCGAAGGCTGAGTTCTTCCATCGGATCATCGACCGTTTAAGTCATAGCAAGGCGGTTGTACGACTCAACTTACTGCGTATTCTACGCACGGTTTGCGACGTGCATCCCGATCGAGCGTGTCTCGTCGAGCGTTACGGTATTTATAACATAGTGGAGAAATTGAGCAGGCAGGATGGCGCGGTGTTGGTTCGAGAACTGGCCAAGGAGATAATGCCTGTCGTTACACCCCCTCAAGGTCTGAAAGCATCCTCTACCCCCAAGAGCTCGGTTGCTCCAAAAAAACGAGGTCATGGAGTTCGTCGTACGGCATCCGATGTCGGATTAGGAAGCCCGATGACAGCTATGAGGACAAAGGTTCGCCCATCAAGACAGAAGCTCGGAGAGATACCGTGGCAAACCTCTGAAGAGGTTGTTATCCCTGCTCGACCCCGTCGTTAATTAATAGTAACTGGTTCCAGAGATCACTCTTTCCCTTTTTACTCTCTTTAAACTTAAGTTTTACACTGATCACTTTCGGCCTCTTGCACTCTCCTTTGCATCATCAATACATCTCATTCATCTCATCGTATTTCTAGTAACCCAAAATGGAACGCATTACCTGGCATAATTATAATTAGCCTCCGTCACACTCTGCTCTGCACTATATCATCATGCATCTACGCGGGTTACATTTTACCGTCTTTCTTGTTGTTGCGTATGTCAGGAGTGCTCTCACCGTGACATATAATAGTTCAGGGCTTGCCTCCAAGCTGCCAGTGGCCCTTACCTTGCTTCGCGAGTCGGATATATCATGCACCGTGGTTTCATTCACCAATACTCAAAAGCATCGCCTCTTGCTGGACGACCAACACGTTGTTGTCCAGAGGAAACTATTTAGGGATGCTTTAGACCATCACCATGTTGTATCCAGCGTAGAGCAGCTGCAGCTTATCGGCTATGTACCCAGCAATGTTTGGACGAAGGCACAAGAGCTATGCCCTAACTTGATCGCCCCAGAGCCTCTGGGGGACTTTTCTCCCATGATCCACGCCGACCAACGTACATTTGAGGTAGCCCCTCCTGTCAAAAACTCTGATCTAGAGTTGCACCCTTTAGTCCTGTCAGGTCCCTCAGAAAACCGAGTAGACTTGACGTTCTTTTCGGATGGATGTATGTAAGCTTATTTGCGTCCAGTGAATACCTCGTGGCGTACATGGTAAACTGGACTTGACTGTCTTGTAGACGCTCTCCATGAAAAGGATAAATTCCTAACTGATGCCAAAAGGCTGGCGTTAGACATGTCCCAAAACCAAACTTTCTCAACGGTTCAACCCTTGATGAATTTCTGGGCTGCCTTCTCACCAAGTCAAGAGGTCTGTCCCCTTCCTTTCATAACTTCTAAGTAACTGATTTGGGTTTACTCAGAGTGGCATAGGCGTTGCCGGCGTTCCGAAAGAGTTTGTACATTTTTAAATTCGTAACTAAAAACGTCGGCTGATAGACGGTCAGTACCACGTATGGCTTATACCGTGATGGTACGGAATTACGCGCAGTTTACTGCAGCAAAAGAGACGTGGCTCGAGATGCATGCCTCTCTCTCCATAGTCAATGTGATTACCCAATTCTCCTCGGCAACGATCCGCTGTATGGAGGTAAAACATCTCTTCGACCCTCTCGATTGCTGACAGACCATGCGTTGGTACTGTAGGACTTGGAGGAGAATTTACGTGAGTAATCGGAAACCTCACTCGACTCGTACCACGGAGTTGATCTTGTCGTCAGTATATCGACCGCTTCTGAACTGAACGGGCCCCTAGTACTCAGGCATGAACTTGGACACTCGATTATAGGCGTGGGTGAGGATATTATTGTGCCGCCTTCTTAGATACTGACCTCTTTGAAGGAGAAGAATACGACGGGGGCTATGCTTACTTTGGTGTTAATGCAGCAGAGAACACTGTTGACATTCCTGCTTTCAAGTGGTCCCATTGGTTGTCATCGTCACTTTCACCAGGGGAAGCACCCCGTGAAGAACGTGCCGTTATGCCTTACCAAGCGTATCCTTGGACTATTTTGAACAAGACGGCTTCTTGGTCTGGAATTTTTTTGTCGTCAGGACTTTACTCTCGATATCTCGTCCGGTTTTCCCTCTCGGGTTTGCCGGCAGCAGAGCATCTAAACGTTTATTTAGACGGCCAAAACTTGGATTGGAAGCCACGGCCAAATATTGGTTTAGATAGATGGCATTACGATATCTATCAGTCACTAGCCTTACCACCCGGGCAACATGAACTTAACTTCACTCTCGGCGATACCGCGTTGGAGGGTACGGCACAACTCTGTAGTGCGGAAATAATCGAATACGGTGACGAGACTGAGTGCATGCGATATTACAATACTATTCTTTTTATGTTGTTACTAACGAACTTGTCAAGGTTCAATTCCACCCATGGATACTATGGCGCCTTCCCTACCTTTTCGGATCAAAATGTCACTACATATCGGCCAACCAATGAACAGTGTCTCATGCGGGTCGTCACTTCCACCAGCTTTTGCAGCGTTTGCTTAGAGGGGCTATGGCTGTCCTTACTGAAGCGTGTCTCTTTGATTGATGATTTCTCGGTCACCCTACCTGTCGGACACATTACATTGGAGTCACCGGCGGTTCTGCAGCTTACCCTGGTCCCTTTTGGAGAGCTGCGCAAACCTAACCCAGGGTCCCCTACTGAATTCTACACTATAGAGTGGGAAAGGGACGGAGTCCCTTTGCCCCAATTCTCTGATTTGACGAGGGTAGTATTGACCGAAAATGTGCATGGCACCTGGCGCGCAACTGTCCAACTCCACACAGCCGAGGTGAAGGTGGACATTGACAGACTGCTCGAATCTCGCATGGAGGTTCAGATCGGGGTTGGTTGGGACTCGCCACGTTTTGTGGCACCGGATGCAGCCAGGAGACAGATGAACTAAGTCTGCGAAATAAAGCAAGTCATGGCCCATGATGGTTTTGTGCGTCGATTAATGTTAGAGCTACAGCTATATGGGTGATATTGAGCAGTGCGGAGAAGGATAGGAAGTGGGGAGCCTTGGGATGAGAACGACAAAGTTAATACCCGACACTATAGAGACCTCATACCCTGGAAGTAATGGTATGGGTATCAATGATGCATCGTCCGTAAGCTTGGCCCAACAAGCCCCGCCGCTACAAATAACCAGGACAAAGGAGACAATAAGATAAGCACAGGCTTTCATGTATATAAGGCAGCGACTGAAGGTCGCTGCTTGACATCGAATCTACTACCCCGACTCTAGTAATCTACTTCGACCTATAGCTCGAAGCCATCTAGAATAGGCATCCTTACATCGACGTACCTCCGGCTTCAGAGGCCCATTGTGGGGGTTTATCCTGGTCAAACTCGTCGACTTTGACATGGCGAGCGGGATATATGATGGTGAGGCCGGAGGTCAACCGGAAATGATGCCTCCTTCGGCGATGGTGGGTCAGCGCGGTCCCATTTCGGACTACTAACCAGGTTTGTCATCTGAAAAAAGGCGCGATGAATATTGACTAGTGACTATTCATCACGCCTCAATTTGTACAGGTTAAACAGAGGTCTAGATCGCACCTTTGGCGATCTTGACCTCTGTTTAAGGTATCTGTACAAATTGGATTGTCGCTGTCGTAAAATACCGTCAACAACATGTTTGGGAAAACATACAAAGGATCTCTACAAGTTTAAAGTCGGTGTCACACCGTATAGGGTCAACAATAGCTGTCCTCCCTGTCTGATGGCAGCATGACCGCTTTTCACTAGTAGGGGGATAGCTATTGTTGACACCGTGTATGCATGACATTTAGAGAATGATAACGAACTCTCAGATGACGTATATATTATACTTGTCCTTTGAATATCAAGAACTTGCCAGACAGTTTATTTGTCGAGTGAATATCGTCGAAGGAGGAGGGTCAGGTTGCGCGGACTGGACAGAGCTTCCACGAGGCTATGTATTCCGCTCAGACAGGACATATTGCTTCCATATATGCCAGGAACGATAGCCATGCGAGGAGGTCGAGGAGGCGCGACTATTCGAGCGGACGGAAGAAGGATCGTGTAGGATAAATGGTATCATTCAGGAAAGAAAACTTGGAACCTTGCATTCAGTATAGAACCAACTCTCAAGTTGGCCTCGCAATTGTTCGATGATCCTCGCCACAACGGCGAGACTTAGGCCTAAGTATGATGTTTCAGTGCATGGGCGCCATGTGGAGATCATGAAGGCCTCACCACGCCCCGGTGACCCCTCTGTCTGTGGTGTGGTCGACTCAACTTGTTCGAAGTCGAACATGCTTTCTGAATTGCTTTTCGGACAGTCCGCACGCAGTATCTGCGACCGAAGCCTCAACAGCAATCTGTTGGGGAACCCGTAAGCCTGGTGGTTCCGGGAATCTGTGACACTCGATGGTAATTTTTCCATTAGCCGTACACTTGACAGTGCGGATTTTGATCGAGTGCCGGATAACAATTGGTGGTGTCCACTTGAAAATGCAGACTACGTCGGGTGGCCTCTCAAAATCAGCGGCTGCAGCACGGATGTGATCGCAGGCAAATAAAGGTATAGGGATGTACGGCCTCGTGCATGGTCGGCCGCAAATCAAAAGGATCATTGAAGGACGTTTCGCCAAGGCTTTCCAGTCGGGTAAGGACCAAGAGATGAGTTATTGTGAATAGCAGGCACTGTTTGTGGTGTGGCAGTGCGGCTCGTGTGATATGGGGTATTCGGGGCGACGGGGAGAAGATGAACGGTAGACGACAGAATCGGAACCCACACGCGCCATGCGCAAAGACACCCACACAGGCATGGACACACCCAGGACGGAGCACAAGCGGAGATAGAGAACGAGAGGGTAGCTAGAAAACAATGTTGACGGGCGCTTTGTAGAATTTGCCCTACATAGGGCTGTGCCCCAAAATTGGATATAAATAAGACAAATAATTTGGGGGGCATTCGGGAAGAGCTGACGGGTGTGCGGGCAGGCAGGGGCGTCGACGGTCAGGAGCGCGGGGGACGGCGGCGGGGTCTAGGGCGCGCAGCGGGGGTGCTTGGTTTGGCGCTGAATGTGGTCTGTGGCAAAAAGGAAGTTAGTATCAAGACGCGGGGTGGGGAGGGGGGTCCGGGCTAGGGTGGAATCGTTTGGTCGCGTTGATATAGTCCAACATGTATTCTGTGCAGTCTTCACGGGTTTCACGGTCCCATGGACCATGAGCCTGTTGTGGGTAGCTGCAAGCAGTTGATTCTTGAGTAGTGGCCTAGATGATGTGATTACTGCATGTGTGAATCATTATCGGAGCCAGCGTAATGTCTGGTCAGCGGAGTGGTCTGTATCACAGGACCACCTCCGGGATCTGGTAACACATGACTGCCAAAGGAAAAGGTGCGGGATAGGCGTATGTCATTAGGCATACGCGACGCGTCAAACCTCACGTGATGCCTGCTCGAGTCATCATCCGATTAGTGAGATCGCGTCTGGCTGTGGTCACCGGCGAATATTACTATCGGGTACCCGTTCCCCCACGGATGCAGGCTCAGGGCAGCAAACTTGAGTATCATACAGCTTTTATAAAGCAAAGTAAGCTCCTCCGCAGGCTCAGGTATGACGGTGTTGTATTATTCTCATCAGCCTAGGCTAAACATCCGAGTCATCACCAGGCGCTCGACTCCAGCCCAATATGGATAGACCTCAAGGCCTGAGTCAAGGCCTCAAGGGTCAGAACGGCACCGCCAGGTGCCTACTGCGATGGCTGTGACTCACGCAGCGCAGCTTAGGCGAAATATAAGCCGACCATAACGAGCATGCCTCATACTCATAAACCACCCATCCCGGGTTCATCACAGTCAATTCGACTTGCATCATGCCTACCCACCCTACCCCATCCCCATCATTGGCGACAGCCTTATTCCACCGGCTGAAATTAAAGTCGAAATCCAAATCTACCAACGGCAGTTCCCCATCACCGAAGACGTCTGCCCCATCCGTCGAGACAAAATCATTTGCCTCCACTCATACCGAGTCGACGCTCTCTATGCCTCCCAAGGACTACGCGTCCGCGTTCGCGTCCTTGCAGTCGTCGTACGGCCTTCCCGGGGCAGCACCAGCGCCCCCAAACAAACGCTGATATATGCGTTGATTTCAATAATCATCTTCATCCACCACATTTCTCGCGCATAATTCCTAATTACCGCGTCTCCCGTACGCTTTCCGTTGCGGAGCACTCCGAGTCGTCTTTCCGAGGGGGAGTTGAATTTCGTCCATCGGGTACGGCATCACAGCCGCGACGGGTCCATGCATCGGGGAGGGGTGGCAGTGCTTATTGCGTCGACTTTACAGGAGGGTGCTACCTTTCGTCCAGACTCCCTGGGAACCCTGCGCCGACTTTAATATGTTTCATTCTGTAATTGTATCAATCGCGGTTCACTATGTAGTCACCTCCACGTTCCCGTAGTGATCTATGTATATATGATCCCTCATCACTCGCAGTTCAGCGACTCGCACGTCGCTCAATACCAGCTTGTCTTTCACGACCCAAATCAAAGGCTGATTGACAAAGAAGGGAAGTTAGGGTTGCCAAACTGGTCTGTGGTGCATGCCTAGTGGATTTCAGAGCCCCCTTTTCGAGAGAGCTTGCGATTGCATGCTGTGCGAAGTAAATATCCTTATTTCGATATTTGTCGACCGAAATTCATGTTGGTGATGCTCGATGCAGGATAGGCAGGACAGTGAGGGGCCGCGGTCCAGGGAGGGCGAGGGTGGCTGCAGGTGCGAGTGTGTACATGCGAGTGCGGGTGTGGGGGGAGTACTTATGCAAGAGCGTAGCCTTATGCGAGGGAGCAGCGGAGGGGTGGAGTGGGGGCGGAGAAGGGAGAGGGGGTTGGAGCGGGAGAGGCGGAGAGAAGAGGAGAAGAGCGGGGGACGGGAGATGGTCCTGATGGAAGGGGGGGGAAGACAGGACCTGCGGGAGCCGTGATATCAAGATAGCACTGAGTCCGTGCCACACCGTCACCAACACGCCACGATCGTTATGTTCGGGGACTGTTAAATGAGCTGTCGCGCATGGACCAAGAGTTAACGCGAGTCCTCCAACGTCCCCCCTGTGGCCTTGGCCGTCCGCTTGTCCGCTTGCATGGGTAAACCGCACAAAGACATTTATTTGTCCTGGCGACAAAGCCACCCCAGCAGAGCCCGGAGCAGTATATATCATATGCCAGTAGTCTCGACGAGGAAACAAGACCAGACAGCGCAAAGTCCCATGTGGGCCTCCTCTTGTGGGTTATGAACCTGTCCCACTGGTAGGTAAGTATACAGTCCATCCAGTCTATCGTTTTCCCAATGAAAACACATTTTTGCATGGTTCTTTTTTTGTAGGGTGGGGATCGGGGGTAGTTCGCCGTTTCAGAACTACCATACGAGTGACCTCTGAATGAATGTCGGGGAACGTTGTTTATAAGATGGTGGCACTGCCGTACGATGAATCTATGATGTTGTTTTCGCTCCGTCTCGAAAACATTCACCTTAGGGGCGCGTAGCTTAATGTCGTCCGCCACGTCCTCTTTCGAGCAGGCATAACGTGCGAGATAATTTCCAATCCCGCGCCAATCTTCCTGTCTTATGATGTACTACACATTACAGCCACTAAGCTTTTTTGAATTTCAACTTCGTCACTGGCATAATAAGTATACGTTGATCATTCCAGAAGCTTCTCTCTCACCGTATAATACCAGTATACGATGGAGGCGAAGCATAAAACCTGCCAAATATTCTTGGCAGTCACCACCGCCTCCGTTACTTCGCGTTCACATCAACTCCAAACACAGCAACCAATTCATCTACTTTGAGTTTCAACGTGTTCACGGGCCCAGACCTGTACCATCATTTATTCAAAATTGCCCCCTACAGCACCCAGCACCTGATCGGACTTACCAATCCGTATCCAGCAAAAGCTCTTCCGCTTCGTCAGTTTCAACGCCGAGATCCTTCGCCTGCATGACCAGATACAAGTGTTCCGCGGTTTCGGTACGTACCTATCGAGTCGGCCAGTGAGGCAGATGGTCAGATGAAATCGAATCCGTGTTACTGACCTTCGGAATTGCATGGAGAAGGAACACTCGCAGGAACGACCTTGCCTTTGGAAGCATGCATGGGACGCTCAACATCCCATGGACTCTGTGTGCATATCAGAGCGTGAGTGTTTGTTCTGCAGGACGAGAGAGCGGCGCACATTTTCATTGACGCCATGATGCGTTGTATGTTTTTGTAACGTGCCACGTTTTTCGTCGCAATGTCGAGAACTGCCTGTAGACTGATTGCGAGAGAACAGTTAGTTAGTTGTCTGAGATGCGGGGACGCTGTTAATAGCGTTGTACGTACACTTCAGTGCCGGCTTCTGTGTTGCCTAGTTCCCCAAGGATCCCTGCATCGAGGATTAAATCCAGGGTCTGCAAGGTAGGAATCACGATGTGATTCAAAGCCAGGTTTGCCCGAGCTAGATCCATGATAGCATTAGTGAGCCGCAATAGGTCTAGGCCTGATGCACTGTCGGTGGTATGTGGTAGGGACATTATGTATGCTGTGAGACACATGGCAACAGGGCGTTGCTGTGAATAACGTCAACACAAGGATGCCAAAACCAAAAACACTCGAAATAAGTGAGGCTTACAGTGCTATCCGTTTTACTGCCGACACTCAGAACCAATCCCCTCAAAACAGGGATACGGTACATCTCGACCTCTAGTATCCGGACTGCCTTCGGGAAAAACCACTGCCCTTCATTCCAGCCTACATCATCGTCACCTCTAAATAGGGATGTCACAATAAGAAACTGGGTCTAAATAGCAGCCGACAGACCCAAGGAAGAGTAGTTTCATAAGGGGTTCGCCATGTACTCCCCACTGCTCGCTTCCATCTACGTTTGGGGGTCCCCTCCTCAGAAGCTTCATGAAAGATTCGCCGGCTTGACGACGGACGTTATCCAGACGTTCAACACCTTGCTTCAATATACCACCAAGTACCTCCTGATAAGTGCTGGGCGGAAGCCATACGCCGAGTGATCCAGATGGCCCGAGGCTCGGACCAATGTCGAAAAGCAGCTCAATAATCACGCAGAGCCCTTGAATGCAGGCCATACGAATCCAGGAGCCAACATCACCACGCTCATCAATTGTGTAGTCGTCTAAACCTCTCATGTAGGCTTGGAGCACTTGATGTATCATCGTTGGTTCAAAAACTACACGGCGTGGACAGGATCAAGAAACACCCTGATGTAGAATACGAACTTGGCTAACCTTGCGGGACCCTCAGCTTAAGGGTGCAAAGCAGTTCAGGAATCGCCGAGAAGCAGTTACGACGGGCTTCCACGTTTGAAGAAAATGTTTCTGACTGATGGAAGTTAAGATCGGCATCTCTGATTAAAGTATCATGTTAAACGGACCGTCTTATCCACGCCTCCAAGTAAGCATGTCAATGCTATACGAACCGCATGTTCGTGTTTATCGTATGCCAGTGAACCCAAAGCACGTGCTAGACTCTGTTGTAGTGTCGGAGTCCCCTTCCCCCTGGCAAAGTTCATAACATATGTGAAGTCAAAAGTCTGAGTATGTTTCAATGTGGTAAATAGGTGCTGCAGACTCATCTATGAACGTCACTCGAAAGATCAATCAGCGTGCTCAACGTTTGAAGGGCCCCCGCTGCAGCTTCTTGAACATCTGTGTCACGGTGACTCAAACCTTGTTCAATAAATGTCCGCCAGCGTGATGTGGGGGAACTATCCAACTGAATTGCAGGTATCGACAAGGTATTTTCCAAAAAACGACAAGCAGCTTCAAGAATCTGCTCGTTATGATGTTTCTCTACCATTGCTGATGATATCTTTGAGAGGTGCTTGAATATCTAGATGATGCTTTCGGTGAGATATCAGCGGGGAGGGGGAGAGGGAGCGTCACTGACCTTGAGTCTCTCCGTCTCAAAGCCCTCTCTCGCGTTGTAGGAGGCAGCTAGTTCTGATATGCCGAGGAGACCCCCATGCACGTCGTTTGTGTCCATAGAGTTAAGGAGTATCACCTGTTAGGAGCCATCCGTCGCACTTGCCGTTAACGTGATGGAAAAGGCGCGACATACCACCCTGGCCTCTGCCAGTGGACCCATGGTCGTGAGATCCAGTTCACAGACAGCTTTCAGCGATTGTGCCCCGAGAAGCCTCATCGATTGATCCCAGTGAACCAACGTGTTTGCGATGAGATGCTCCACCAATGCCAGTCGATATTCCACATGTCTGGGTAGAGTGCAAAAAAAGAGGGTAAAAATGTGGCGTAAGCTAGTGTCCTACGTACTCTGCTACCTGAGGCGCTGCAACGAGGAATGCGTTCTTCCTGTTACCAACGGCAAAGAAATCGGTCTTTCGAATGACATCTATCCCATGGGGAAAAACGCTCTGTGGAGAACATTACTTGGATACACAGGACCCATGATGCCATCAAGAAATATAGACGGATGTATCACATACTAATCTTCCAACGTTTTCCTGGAAAGCAGCGCTGGCCGCTCTACGAATGTGGATTTCACGGTCATATAGCGAAACCGCCACCAGACGTTGTGCCAGAGAGAGGGCATGCGGCCTCAACCCTGGTCCATCTTGGGAACGAGCCAATGCCCAAAGGACATATGATGCTGCATCACGAACGCTAGATCCCACCGAATGGGCGCCTTTACGTACGTCGAAAAGTAGCGCCTCGAGCAGCGTGAAAAGCAACGTACAACCTCAGGAGTGGGACTCACTTTTTTCAACCAATGAAGTAACTCTGAAAGACGGTTTGTCGGTATCAGTCCTCGTCTAGCCATCTCGGCGCAAGTCAAACAGGTGCCGTGCCATGTGGCTTCAGCCACCGCTGGCAAATCTTCTACGCCTTGTTCGGGGGACGCGTGCATGGAAAATAGCTGTAAAACATTTTCCAGCACTTGTTCTACTAGGAAAGGTGGCAACCTTGCGGAGATGCGGGCCAGATGCTTAGAGGCCGAGTAGCGCACTGTTGTGTCCTGAAGAAATGGAAACAATTTGACATAAATGGCATACATAAAACGCACTTTGTCTTGGAGTCCCTCAAAAAGCACAGATATAGTGCTCTCAACATCTTCAGAAATATCGACATCATCAGAGTTGGTATCATCGTCTTGACTTTCGTCTTGTCGTTCTCCTCCTGGCTGTAATACTCGTGCTGACATCATCAGGGCTGTTAACATCATCTAACTGTTACCGAGAAATGGAATGTCGGACCTCTCTGCAACATCGCGGGTCTTCTCGAAGGCAAAACGCCTACAGCCAAACGTCCTTCGAGCTTGGTTCGGAGCTTTCGAACAACAGTGTTGCTCAGAAGCCATGCATTAGATTCAATGCTCTTTAGCACTTGGTGCATCGCCGGGACGTGTACTTTAACTTGATCAGTGATGCCGGATTTTGCGATTTCACATAAAACGCGAAGTATTCCAATGGTCTTCCCGGTTATTGTGTGAGAAACTAGAATGTATACGAATGCCTCCAAAGCATACCTTGAAAAAGTTGGGAGAGTCTCCTAGCCACGCTATGGCATGGTTGATGAATTCACCTAGCAAAGAAGAAGTATCCTTCCTAATGGTGCGAAATATGCTCGAAATCAAAAGACAAAGCAATTGTCAGGAGGGCATGCACCTCGCATACAGCTTAGAAAGCAGGATGGCGGCTGCATCACGTTCCAATCCAGCACGTCCCAAATATTCGATCGCAAGCGACTGTATTCTGTGTGCTGTAGAGGACTGGCTTCCACCGGAAACACTAACATCCTCGTCGAAACGTGACAGATCGAATGGAAGCATGGAAATCAGAGATAGCCAGAGCAAAAGGATATATCGAAGTCGCCACTGGGAGTGCGCATGAACTGGACCATCTGACGCTGACAGATAATCGAGAGCAATAGAAAGATCGGCGACCTGATGCGGGAAGAAATTGACTAGGGAGGCGTCATGCAAGCTCGCCTTGCTATTAGAACATATACTAACCTACTGTTTTCCAACCACGACATTTGATGAACGTGTAAAGAAGGCGTGTGAGACGTGTAAGTCGCGCTGACGAGTACGGTGCATTATTTCCTGAGCGCTGAGCTATGGCAAAATCTGCAGCATGCGCTTTGAAGATGTCGATAACAGGTGTCACCATTTTCTCCAGATACGGATCGAGTAAGTATGCTTGCTCCTGGTATTCCTCCATCTAGAGGCGTGAGCATGAACACAGAAATATAGCACCGAGTGTGGATCTCAGCTTTACGCACAGTTATTATCAACTTGTATGACAATTTCAGCTCGACTTGATTCTCGGCCTCGGTTGGCTCACGTCGCAAGTCTGCATTGAGGAAATCAGGCAGTGCCTCAAAAAAATTAGGAGCTTTATCAAATGCTGCAAAGGAATTTCCGTCGCCATCCATGTAAGTAGTACTTGGGGAGCGCCGCGGTGGCAAACTGCCAGTGGGGACCCGATCGAGTTACCCGGTACCGTCGAGCTCCAGCGCATACATTTGACGGTCAGAATGTCAGTATCTCTCAAGGATCCCCCAAAGCTTGCAGGGAAAAAGCGAAAACGTCATATGGCAGTCGAAGTAAGATATAGAATTCACTATAAGTATCCTTTCGGTGGCTCTATAACCTTGAACGAGATTAGGAAGACACATCCGTAAAGTTGACCGGAAAGCTCGTGTGTCTTGTAATCCATCTATTCAAGATCACGCTTGACTCTCCATCAGCATCAGTACTTGAAAGACATGCGCAAGGCGGCAAAGAAGAGCAAGGCCTTTGAAATACAGAGACTCGTAAAGAAGTTAAAAGGCTTGAGGTACGTTTGTCCTGTCTTCGGCTATGATAGTGAATCATCAGGGCTGAATATGCGCAGAAAGCCCACCCACGTCGCACGTAGTGGTCTGGGAGACATAAAGGATCTTGAGATTCAATTGGAAACACTCAAAGTGCGCACCCTGCCGCATGACAGACTGGCATTAATGCGTTTATACCCAGAGAACCGATCACGAGCGAATTGCACACCTTGCTCTTTCGTCAAAGATTCGAAAAGATAAACTACTTGCATCAAACGATACTCTAATGTCATCCTTGGCATCTACAAGGTTCACCACTACAATTGGAGACGCTGAGGCATCATCTCATGTGAAGGTGGAAAGCAGGCTTCTGAGCTCAAAGATTCTAGCCGCAGAAGCACAGGCAGCTGTCAAGGGCCTTAGGACCGTTTTGGAGCCTGGTATGGCAACAACTCCCCCCGGTGACGTGACAGCTTTGGAGGCACATAGTCACCTGGAACGAGAGGACGAGGAAAATGATCAGAAAGTGGCAGTTCATGCCAGGCTTAGGTCGAAAGTCATACACGGCGACGGTTCAGATGAAGATGGTACAAGGGAGGCTGTGACACTAGAAGAGGTGGATGAAGCCGACGACATGATAGATGGTGATGGCTGGGAATCCGGATCTATCGATGATGGCCTTGAGGATATGGACAGTGACGACGACGAACCCAACCTTCCACGAAAACAGCCAAAGGCATCTGCACCACACTTAGGGATACTAGATCCAAGCAGTTCGGCAGCTACTTCGACATTTCTTCCATCTCTCTCCGTAGGTTATATCAAAGGAGGCTCTGACTCAGATGTTGAACCATCAGATGGTGAAACCGCCGCAAGTGGAAAGAAGAATAGACGAGGGCAGAGGGCTCGACAAGCGTCAGTGAAGTGTGCATTCTATCTCCTAGGAATAGGCGCCTAATATTCTTTAACTCCAGGATATGGGAGAAAAAATATGGCAGGAACGCAAAACATGTAAAGAAGCAGCGCGAAGCTGTACAGGCGACTGCGACTGCTCGATCGCTGGGTAAAAGCATCGACCAGGGTTGGCATGGTCGCCGGCACGGTGACGACATAAGGAGTGTTTCTATTCCGGGTGCGAACAAGAAACGGCTTGCACAAACGCATTCGGGGGGTCGACTGGAAAGACATACTCCCTCCGAAAAGCCTACGCATCCATCATGGGAAGCAAAGAGAAAACTAAAGGAAAAAGAGGGTGCACGAATATTGCCTTCGCAAGGCAAAAAAATTGTCTTCACTTGAGTGGTACCCATCAATGTCTAATTCTTGATTCGTTGTTTTTGCGATGTTCTAAGTGTAAAGTCGGAGTCATGTCACCAACAGGCCTTGAGCGCCTGAGGTTCGTTGAGTTACACAAAACCACTACAGTACTTAGTTCGACAGATAAGCATCACTTGAAATCTACCTATACTTTAGGCCTTATATGCCACCAGACCAAGCAGGATTCCTGCGGAGGGCGCATCGCTTCCTGGTTTACTTTGGAGGAATATATGCTTGCTTCATAGTCTTCTTGACGATCCCACAGTTTCAACGCCAGTACGTAGGGTATCTATACTGTAGAGCATTCACTCACACTGGAGGCAGTCTCATTTTTTTGCACAAGCTTAAATGGCCGTTGTTCCCTGACTTTGCGCAACCTGAAAAATACGGGCTTGCTCGTAAGCACTGAGTGCACTGCTTGATAAACTAAAGACATAAATGACATCTGTAGCACAGAAGACAACTAATGTGAACATCACGACTATAGATAACGTGCGTCTTGGAGCATGGTTCATACTCTCTGACGCGTACTACGCGTCTTCCCACCTCTCCCCTGTCACTTCAAAATCCTCGTCCACAAGTTCAAATGCCTCGATATCCTTTGCCGTGCAACATTACCCAACTATCCTCTACTTTCATGGGAACGGTGGCACGCGTGCCATACCCTTCCGCGTCGCCAGTTACGCATCATACACGACGCGTTTGGGCGCAAACGTGCTAGCATTAGATTATAGAGGATACGCGGACTCAGAAGGAACACCGACAGAAAAGGGCTTGCTAAAAGATGCGCGTGCTGCGTGGCAGTGGATTATCGATCAAGGTGCTGCCCCAGAAGATATTGTCCTTGTCGGGCAGAGTTTGGGCACAGCTGTCGCTGCAAATCTGGCACAAGACCTCGCTGCAGAAAGTGAGCATTTTCAACGTACATCTAGCTGGCAAGACACTAGGAAAACCCCTTTTGGACTAGACATGAAACCCAGAGGTCTTGTGCTGCTCGCTCCGTTCTCGTCTCTAGCAGCCTTATTAGAAACTTACAATCTCGGAGGATGGGTCCCTTTGCTGAAGCCATTGCAAAGTATCCCTTTCGCTCAGAGTAAGCCTCGAACCCACTTTTTACCGCATGGTAATACCCAATCGACAACCATCTAGGTCTCGTCTTGAGCTTTTTAGAAACGAAATTCAACACCAAAGTTGCCTTAGCTGTAAGGAACACTCCGATCTTCTCCGTGTGTTGATACATCTAATAACCTCTCCAGAACGTCAAAACGAATATCGTATTGATACATGCCGACGACGACTTTGACATCCCTTCGTCTCATTCAGCTGATCTGTTCAATACCCTCCTCGAGCCATGGCTACCTCCACCTGTTCTGACACGTGAAGTGCTGAGGCAACCTGTATCAATATCGCCAGAGCAATGGAATGAATTCCGGACGGGAGAGGCACTAAGACGTCGTGTCCGAAATGATATAATCCAAATCGATCAGGTTGAACAATTTGGTCGAATAAGTCGGTTTAAGCGCAATGACAGTGAGACACAGGTTGTGTATGTGGAAAGTCGGTGGGGCGGCCATAACCACGTTGGACGCTTGGAGGGTGTCATAGATGTTGTAGGCGATGTGCTAGGAATCAAGCGGGCATGCTAACCTACTTGTATAGTACTTGTAAAGTCTACTGTACCGTCTCACATCGTATTCGTGGGAAAAAATATTGAAAGCGCCTAACACACCGTCACTGCAGCGTGCTCCTAAAAGACCTGAAATTTGTTGCACACTACCGCTCATAATTTCCGTGTCTCCACCTAAGCCATCATGGCGCCAGACCCACGATTAAGTGATAAAGAGCTTGCTCAGATCAACGCCGCCGCCGTAACCCGCGAGTACAATGTCAAGCCACATCTCGGTGAGCGTCCAACGCTTCATTATAATCATCTCTAATCTTTAACGCTGTAGATTACAGAACCGTGTCCGCTGTAAATGGGTGAGTTTATAATATTTGTTAACCAAACATACTATGGTCTCATTGCTCCAAGGCCCTTGGTTGTGCTAGACAACGTTAAAGTGATCACATTCTTTTATACCGTCGAACTTATCCTCAAAATTTGTGATAGTTTCCCTCTTACAATGAAATCGTACAGCTGACACTGCCGGATGGCTCGAAAAGAGGTGGACAAGTACTCGAGGTCCAGGGGAAGAAAGCAATTGTCCAGGTGTTTGAGGGGACATCCGGTGTCGACGTTAAGGCAACGCATGTCGAGTTCACCGGTAGTAGTATGAAGCTTCCAGTCGCAGAGGACATGCTTGGCCGCATCTTCAATGGTTCTGGGAATCCAATAGACCAAGGTCCTAAAGTCTTTGCGGAAGACTACCTGGACATTAACGGCAAGCGATTATCCTTCTGTCACAATGAGTTAAGCTAGATCTACATTTTCAGGGTCACCCATCAATCCCTTTTCTCGTATATACCCCGAGGAGATGATCCAGACTGGCATCTCAACTATTGATACCATGAACTCTATCGCCCGAGGCCAGAAGATCCCTATCTTCTCTGCAGCAGGACTTCCCCACAATGAGGTCTGTCTGCATGCATCGCAAATGGCTCAAATAAATGAGCTCATACGTTGGGTTAGATTGCTGCGCAAATATGTAGGCAAGCTGGACTGGTGAAACGACCGACCAAAGACGTCCACGATGGTCACGAAGAGAACTTTTCCATTGTGTTTGCGGCTATGGGTGTCAATATGGAAACGGCTCGCTTTTTCAAGCAAGATTTCGAAGAGAATGGCAGTCTAGACAGGGTTACACTTTTCCTAAATCTCGCAAACGATCCTACCATTGAGCGAATCATCACTCCACGACTGGCTCTCACCACGGCAGAATATTACGCTTACCAGTTGGAAAAACACGTATTGGTAATTCTCACAGACATGAGTTCATATGCGGATGCATTGCGTGAGGTAAGTTTCAGTTGCTATATATATAATTCTCGTTATGTATTCTTATGCAGGTGTCGGCTGCACGAGAAGAAGTACCAGGTCGTCGCGGTTATCCTGGTTACATGTACACCGACTTGTCTACTATATATGAGCGTGCGGGACGTGTAGAAGGTCGGAATGGTTCTATCACGCAGATACCGATCTTGACAATGCCTAACGATGGTTTGTGACCTCTGTGCCGTTGTTGTCGATTCCTGACTGACAATTTATTAGATATCACGCATCCCATTCCTGATTTGACGGGTTACATCACCGAGGGTCAGATCTTTGTTGACCGACAGCTCCACAATCGGCAAATTTATCCGCCTATCAATGTCCTACCCTCGCTATCACGTCTCATGAAGAGTGCCATCGGCGACAAGCTAACACGCAAAGACCACGGTGATGTATCCAATCAACTCGTCCGTCCCTCCATGGTTTTTTCCTATGAGGTACTGATTGTCATGAGATAATAGTACGCCAAGTATGCCATTGGTCGAGACGCTGCGGCCATGAAAGCTGTCGTGGGAGAGGAGGCGTTGTCACCCGAAGACAAGCTTGCTCTCGAGTTCCTGGACAAATTCGAGAAGAACTTTGTAGGGCAAGGTGAGTTGTGGTGTCTTCTCGACCTACGAGGCCGTTACTTACAGGGTTATGTCCGCAGGTGCCTACGAGTCTCGCACAATCATCGAGTCGTTAGATATTGCATGGTCCTTGCTGCGCACGTTCCCGAAGGAACAGCTGAACCGTATAAACCCCAACATAATTGCAGAATTCTATCAGCGCAAGCCTACGAGGAGGGCGACGACCTCTGGGGGAGATGAGATCGACTCAAAACCTTCACAAGAAGACAAACTCATTGACGATATCTAGTCGACGAACATTGCCATACAAACTATCGCTGAGTTGGACTGCCCGCCATTTGCGACATGCATTTGATATCTTGGTAGCATTTTCTACATTAATAACAAATATAACATCCACAACTAAGGCGAGGTCGCATAGCTCAAAAGTAGAACAAATGGTTGAACAAATGGATAACTTGTACTATTCTGGTGTGATTTGAAGTCTCGGGAAGTGGTGATGAGGTTTCTATTGGAAACACGTGTAAGTCGAGATATTGATTGATAGTACTTAGCTCAGGTATGCGTGAGTTCGTTTTAGGGCAGAACGAACCAAATGGAAGTCTGTAATAAGAGGACCAACGGCGAAATCATTCCCGTAAGTAATGCTATGCCAATACAACAGGTTATTCACGAATCAACAGGCACTCGATGTCGGGCAAATGTATCACTTTAGTGGTGCGTTCTGAGCGGAGACCCGGAAGCGCTGCTGTCTCCATCGTAGATATACGGTGAGAACAGCTCCATGACCGACCGTGCCAAGCGGCGTGTAGTATGCAGTAGGCCCCGAGCCACAGGACCAACTGAGTTGAGATATCGGAGATACGCAATTATACTCCTGGATTGTAACCGTACTCAGTTCCTGGCGCTCTGCAGGCAGAGGTAGTCGGCACATACACAAGCAGCGAAACACCCACGGCGCGCGTGCGCCAGAGATACGCCAAAGAACCTTATAAATAGTTGCTGGAATTGAGGTATAACGTAGATCCTTGCTTCCATAACAGAAAATATGGACCAGTGTGTAAGTTCGGTGTTGAGACGGTCTGTACCAGAAATTCCAATATTCTCGAAGGCTGACTGTCGTGAAAAAGCAACAGTCAGCAAAGCTGATGGTGACCGGCACCGGCCTAAGGAAAAACCGTCAGCCAATGTCGGGATGAGTAATTAAGGAGTAAAAATACAAGTAAAATGTTTACCAGGGGCTGGTGGCGCTTGAGTTGTCGCTGCCTCGGCACATGCGTACAGGCAGCCACCCTTGCAGTGACGTCAGTACCTTTCATAGTCCTACGTATCGTGGAGCTGCGTTACCAGACACGAACCACCACCCTTGCAGTGAAAAGGGTCAGTTAGACTCTACACGCTCATACTTGTGGAACCGGATTCCGATGGAAATCGCTGTTAGAGCCGCGTCAATCGAAATGAGGGAGAATGGGAGCTTGGGGACCAGACAAGCTTGCGTTTTCCATACAGATGAGAGCCATTAAGAACGACCCTAGAACAAATTGCGCCTTTGCCTCTTGCGTAAGTAATATTGAAGAACAATATCCGTGCCATTTTGGCGCCTCTGGTATTCTGATCGTCGTATACGAGCCATACTAGAGGTACCACTCCAAAAATTGACCAATAAGGAGGATGGTCGGGATCAAGCGCACCGGGGATATGACTATGGCCTTCGGAATGTGAAGAATGCGACGTATAGGTGGCTTCCAGCCGCCAAGTAAGATTTGCGTCGAAATAGAAGGGCTACTAATAGTAAAGTGAGATGAGACGGGGCATCCGAGGTGTGCCCATGAAACAGCGTGTGACATACATCCCCTTCATATAGTACAACTCTAGCATCCTAGGGCGATACTGTAACCATCAATGTTTGAACGCGGGATGCTTAAATTAAGGTCAACAGCTGAAGGTAGCCAGTTGCCCGGTTATGAGCGGCGTGTTGCTGGTCGTCGAGAGACCAGTTGATATATTTGCCCGGGCGGTACTTGGCAGGTGCAGACAACCTGGTGGCAGGAGAGATCCACAGCAAAAGTGTTCAGCGTAATCGTAGCGTACTATGCGGAGTTGTTGCGAACTGGAGCTCCGCGTAAAACTTAGGCTCCGATCTACATGCATTACCATATTAATGTTCGCATCCGCATCTGTCGCACCGGCGATCTAAGCCAAGGCTTGGCATGGCAGCTACTTTTTTTCCAAGGCTCAGTAAATCTTTCTACTGCTCATTTTTTGGTTGCGCTGCATGGTCCGCTCATGATGCATGATGTACGCCACGATGATCTCCAGCCTGGAGGTAAGATGAAGCTGCTTTATTCTTGCCATTTTACTGAATGGTAATGCCAGAGGCAGCGGACAGCAAGTTGGAACGTCGAGCATCCCGTAATGTTGAGAATCTGCGAAGTAGATGGAAGGGCCTGGATGTTAGGTCTTCTTTCATCAGAATTATGGCTAATGCAAATGTCGTCCTGGCCAGCTTCCTGACTGCCATCGCAGGTCAGATCACATATAATTCCAACAGGCTGCCATGTAAACAAATGCCCAGTTGGATGATGTTCTAGCTAGAACAGTTTGATGTGTTCGTGTATAATACCATTGAAGTTCAACTGACATGGAGAGGCATAACAGACAGTCGCCAATCAGATGCGCAGTGCCCCATCCAGGCCTAACGTCCCATTGATTGATCCCATGATTACAGCCTGAGTAATCCTCGTCAGAACATGGGTCACACTGTCTAACGCAAGTGAGGTGAGAGCGTAACCAGCTGTCAGGAGTAAATGCTAAAGCTAACTTGAAAGGCACACGATACAGCTATCGAGATTCTACCCCTACGAGTGGTCCGAGTATGTCCAACTACAGTAATGCGCTACGCATTGATATTGACCCTTAGGTGACGACGCTGGGCGCTAACACGATAACCTGATGAGAAACATCTGTTGTAAATCGGCATCATTACGGTAAGAAGGCGTATGAACGTGAGTATGGTAACTTACGCCGTATAACCGTGTACTTCGGATGTACACCAGGGTATGTGCCATCTATCGTATATGGCCCATTCCACTGATATCGCTCTGAAACTTGTAACAGACTCACTCGACTTTTGATGATGTGGCCAGGCTGTGTAGCTCGCTTGGAATGTTGATTGCATCGACCTAGGGCTTAGGCCTCAGATGCCAAAATGGAAATTAGAGAGCGTGCCCACATGCGTTAGAGGTATCTCTGCAGTCAAAATTTAGAACAGGCTAAGCCCCTATGTAAAGTTTGCATGTAAATTTCCCCGAAAAAATAAAAATAACAAAACCGGGATCTTGAGAAGGATCGCTATTTCAATTCAATCATTGGACTGTTCTCGAAAGTATGCACTCCACTGAAGCCCCGAGTGCTGTACTGAGGCTTGGTATCGTCTTTCGATTTCAAATACTTGTTCATTGCGTGCTGGTGCTAAGCCACAGGCGACATTATATAAGTACTGGGCGAAGACGGACCGCTTGGCCCCGTATTGATGCGGAAGTACGTACCTGTAGTCTATATTAGCGGGGGATCGTACGGATATGGTTAAGGCAGGGGATCCTGTCCTTTAGGAAAGCATGGCGCCGACGGCGATATCCAGAAGCAAAAACGTTTTCGCCCCATATTTGGTAATGCGGTGGCGCAACAGATATGTTGCCTTTTAGTGGTCGCGAGCTGAGGTGGGGACGCGGGAAGAAACAATTACATACCGGTTAGATATGAAGTATCACTTGCTTGCTGAATGCAAATGCTCCATGGGGCTTAGGTGATCATATTCTCAGCGAGAGATTTGCCGACGTGATTTTGCTAAGGAATACAGTAGGCTGCTGGACGGGGAACTGATATCTGGCAGTTTCACAGCTAATCAGGTAAGAAATGGCAGGTTTGAGCGGAAATATCAGTAAATACCTTGATATAAGCAGCGTCGTGGGAGGAACGGGCCGTGTATGGGTGACCCTGTGTGCTGGACGATTGGTTTCCGAATCTAGCGAGAATGCTGGCCGCAACGCTGGGGGCAGGTGTGCACGAAAGTGGCAGCCTGGCGTCAGATAATCGGGGGAGGGAGCTGGGCAGCCCAAGTTAGCGAACCCAGAGCGTGTGCCATCGCGCCGAGGAGCGGTGAATCAGAGTGGGCTGAGTGGGCGGGTGGGATCGTTCATCGGCAATGAGGTGGCCAGTCCTGTGTGATCGCGGGAATGTGGCTTGAGGTGACCTGGCAACAGCTGGCAGGCTGCGAGCCGGACCGAATTGAGGTTAGCACGGAAGACACGCTATGAAAATTCATGAAGGGTGTGGGCACAGCATGTTGAGACGAAAGCTCGACTTCGAAATTCGCGTTCGGACTCGACGAAAGGGTCGGATCCTCAGCTGGCTGGCTCCGGGAATGATTTCGGCGAGCGATGCTGGAGGGGTGAGAAAGCGGGAAGACATGAAACGCAAACAGCACTTTTTTTGACAGCATGAGGCACTAGCCACAAAGGGTACTTATACCCGACCGCCCCTCCTTTCTCTGATTCCCTTTCCCCCCTCCCATGGAGCACTCCCCACCCGTCTCTCGCAAACGCAAGGCGTCCCAGTCGTCTCCCGTCCAGGAGCACCGCTGCATACCCGCCGAGGACCCCCCCGCCGTCCTCCACGACGCCCCGCCGCCACCCGCCCCCGACATCCCAGACCCCGCCTCGCTCTACAGCTCGGACGATGCGGGTGCCCATAGACCGAAACGACCACGCCTCACCCTCGACTCCCCGCCCACACTCGAGCGCTCTCGCAGAGCCACCCCGCCACGCAGACGCGCCACCCCGCGTCCAGTCGCCCACCCTCAGCCCCACCACCATGAGCTGTCCCAGGTGTATCCTACACAACAGTACTCCCTGCGACGGCCGTCCGTACCCGTCCCAAGTCGATCCCTGCTCTCTCCCCTCGAGTCACCCTCTGCCGCCAGTCCTGTCGTTCCTGCCCCTCCAGAATATCGCCCTCCACTCCTCCCGACTATCACACGAGACACCCTTCGCGAACTTGAACTCGACACTATTCTGAAGAATCCCCAACTTCGTGCGTTTTTCACTTGCTGGCACACCGTTCCCACTGACCCCGCATAGGCCACGACCTCCTCTTCGACCCAGGTCTGCAATTTCGCCCAACAACCACCCGCCGCAAGCAGCTGGCCACCGACCGCTATTGGGTCGCTGTTACACGCGAGATCGAAGATAACTGCACGTGCACCGCGTGGGACGCTTCTGGCGCCATCATGGCCTGTAGCTGTCTCAGGAAATCTGACAAACATCCCAAGGACGGTCCTTTAGAAGACGGCATCATCAGGAAGCCAAAGCGTGCCCGTCCTCCGACCCCCCCTCCTTGGTCCGACCGATACTACAATGCCTACTGCGAGGCTGCTGCTGTCTTCCCAGAACTATGCAACGCTTTCCAGGGTTCGGTGGTCCCTGGACCTCCATCACCGCGTATCACATTCCATCCGTCACGGGTAGGCCCGATGCTGCATGAATTCATGGCCGTTCTCAAATCTGTTATTGTCCCACAATCTGTCAACGTGCCGTGTTCTTCCAAGCACGCCCCCGGAAGGCTAATACTACCTGCACAGTCCGCTTCTGATGCACGACATCTATTGTCTCATTTCGATCCTCCGCTTGTTGAGCAGGAATTGAAGCGCGGCATATACGACCCCCAAGGCTTGTTTGGGCTCGTGGGAGAAACCCTCAAACGACATTGTGCTCCCATGCGGGACCGACAAGTCGACGATATGATCAATGCCTCCAAAGGCTCTCAGGGAACGTCCACCCGAAGGGCATTAATGGCCATGAGACTCTGTTTTGAGATCTTGGAGCTAATGAAACTGGTCAGTATGCTATATTATCCCTTTCTCCAGCCCTCATAATCCTTTTGTAGGACATCGCAAACCATCAGCTTCAGCACCTGCGACCTTTTCTCGCAGCGACGACACCCGATTTTGAACTGGCCGTCTTTATCGAGCGTTGTCGCCGCAAGCTCATCTCGCCACGTATCACAAGAGTGTGGTTACAAAATGCATGGGACAAGGTCAATATAAGTCCTCCACCAGCTGCCGGGAGCCGTGTCAAGGAGGAAGATACCCATGTCTCCATTTCTACACCCCTTACCGACACCCTCTCCCGCCGAAACAGGATCCATGTTTCACTTATAGATGCAATCACAAGTCTTGTCTTCAATCCATCCAGGCTCACACCCTCTATACCCGGCATGGGCTATCCAGAAACGCTATATCTTGACACGGCCCGGGTAACACTACTTGCTGGCGATGCCGCTGACCTGACTGCCCTTTATATGCTTCTCATGCTCTGGCGACAACTTGTCTTTTGGAGTCCTGCGAGCGGTGAAGACATCGGTGAAGGCCAGAACGCAAGTGTTTTCCCGCCTTATACCCGTGGAACCCCACGTTTGGAGAATTGGGAAGTGGACCGTATGAAAAGGGAGATTTGGGGGATTGGCCCGCGACGCATGGGCAGCTGTTTCCTGTTGTCGCGCGGCAAGGATGGGTACGTCACTCACGATGTTCTGTCAGCAAGGCTGTCGCTTATTCACACCAGGACTGAGGACACTGGGGAGGAGAACATGAAATGGAGAAACGCAATGCAAAATGTGGCCCTTCAAATCGCAATGCGCGCTGAAGAGGCGCGCGCATGCACATCGACAGAGCGTGCATCAACGGCAGATTCGGTCACTACTCGCAGACCACCTTCGCAGGCTGCCCTCGACTTGATGAGCGGTTGGATTCAGTCGCATATGCGACGGGACTCTGCCCTCGCAGGTCGTTTGAGGACGCTGCTACGGCAAGAAGTGGCTCATGTAGTATCGCAGCTGACGTTCGCAACGGCGAGTTGCAATGAATCTGCCCCGGGATCTGTCGGTATGAAGGCGCCTACCTTTATTCCGGAGTCCGGGGGTGGGACGGCGGGGCTGGAGCCGCTGATGCCAGAGATACGACACCTGGCACAGCGTCTTGCGAAGCTCGTGCTGGTGAATATGCGGGTGTATTGTTGGAGTCTTTACGAGGCAGATGGCTTTCTGGTTGAGAAAGCGAAGGTGGAGACATCTTGATTGGTTAGATAGACACGCTCATTTGCGGTCATTAATTGTTTGCTAGGCCCTTGTTATGTTTTACGCACCTAATCTTGATGAATACATAAGAGGATCATGACATGCTTTTGTGCATTTGTGCGAAGGTCTTATTTTTGGTAGTCAAAGTTGTCTCATTCCAGTTGATGTGAACGAGGGAGTCTTCTGGGAATAATACGGACCCTCCAGAGCCTCATCAGACGCGGCGCCACCTTCGTTCCCATTCTTGCATGTCTTCGCTCACCCAACAGTCCCGCACATTGGGGTCACCCCACATCTCGACTTGCTTCCTTCTCTTCCTTAGCAAGAATTCCACTGCACCAAAGTCGCGTGGGGACACGTCTGGGGAACGGAAGGCGTGTCGTATGATAAGGAGGAATTTGGGTCGTGTATGCACAGGCTTGGTGCGGACCACACGAAGGGCTCTACAGGACATGTAAGTAGGCCAGATTCCTCGAGGAGATACTCGCCTGCGGTAGAGGTGAAGGACCTCCTGTTGTAGGCCTGAATGCATTGAGCCTGATCACGTGCCAAGTACTGTCTTCCTCTCGTAACCGGGTTGGAAGACAGTGGTTCTAAAGGCTGCCAGACAATGAAACGATGCAGTACAGACAGGTTCTTGCGAGTAAGCACCCCGTGGTCAAGCTGCGTGGGTTTCTATACTGCAGGGGTACTACACATAAATACAAGTATTGGTATTGTTGACCCAAAGGAGAGGCAAAAAGCACATAGTGAATAATTAGTATACCAGGCCATTCACCTCGCCTCGAGAGGCCTCGCCAGCGACTTCTGCGTCTATCTCGTGCTCCACAGAGCTCACCCCATTCGCATCTCCCAGCGGCTCGGGTGCACGATACCGTGATGGACCATGCCCTGTGTAAACCCTGTTGTCTAGCCACGGACCAGCGCTACTCAAACTACACCCTCCCAATGTATCACACGTGCATGTGCCGCCGAGACTCGCCGGCAAGTTTTCAGCGTCGACGTATTTCAGGAGATGTTCCATATAGTCACTCCCTAGCAACAAAGAATGCGCGAGTCAAGTTAGTCAAAGCACTGATCAAACCATGCTAGTTAAGGCTTGCCTAAAATATCAACTTTGGCAACTGTCTCTGGCGCGAGCCATCGCTTGACAACGTTCCATATGATGGTGAAGGAAGACGGTGCATTGACTACGGCTAGTCGTCCCATCCTGTCAAAAGCTGGGGTAAGCGGCGGAAACTACAGGAGAACAACTCATACGTTTCAGGGTAGTAGTCCTGCGACACCTGAAAGGAATCTCTCACGAGGCCTTTTATTTGCCAGAACTGGCTCAAGCTTTCGGCTAGTCAATAAACCGCGCCCAGCTCGAAAAGGAGCCAGCCCTACTCACCCAAAGCCTTTCAGATCAACTATGCAATACGCAGCTGTGACCTTTTCCCCTTTCGCTCGGGAGCATGCGGGGAGAACTTCGCGCGTCAAAGCCTCAGCGTTGGTGAGGAATGTACGCCACTGCCGTTGCGGCTTCACGTGCTGGTACACTGTTTCCAGTTAGCCATTTACACGTTACAACAATAAGAACACCACGCACAAGCATTGATGTCCATTGCGCCGAAAGTCTGAATATTGAGTGGGCGGCCTTCCTATCAGGATGGCATCAGATGAACAGTTGGCATTCCCCCAGGATGCACATGTACTTTATCTGTCTGTCAGAAGAAAGTAAACAGACAGTAGAACGCACCCAAGTGCTACACACCTTGTGAAACCAGAGAGGCCAGTATTTAAATACTATATCGCGTTCAGGATACTTGCATCGGTACGATAGAAATTGAGAAAACTGAGGCTGTCTGGCTCGATCGATCACTCACGTCGAACGGATCTATCTCGTCGTACAGAGCGTCCAGACCCACACCTTCAACAGTTTGGCGCCACTTCTGACACTTTTCAAGCATTGTCTTCGCATTCTTACTGTCGAACTTGCGCGCTCGGAGGAAACGTCTGGGTGGGAGCCCACAGTTAGCACGGAAGGGCTCACAATACGGCGGAAATAATCACAAGAGAGTGTCATCGTCAGTGCCAATGGTGTCCCCATCGTGTATAATGCCTTCTTCCTCTACCCGACGGCGGAACTCCGCGAGTACTTGCTGCTTATCATCTGGGAGCGAGGACATGGATGTCCGAATCACACGTCATGGTTCCGGCACGCGGTCCCACGCATCTCTGCTGCCGCTGATGCCCGCAATTCAAGCTTCACAAATGAACAGCTTGGTACAAAAGTCGAATTGAATAAAATATGTAGCATCCACGTCCAGAACAGATTGCGGTATCATCAATCTTCGTCAATACGAGAATCCTCGATGCGCTTCCTCTTAGCTTTAGGTTGCCGTAATACATACTCATCATCATCACTCTCCTGAAACGAGTCAAAGTCGCTGTCCATGTCTATAATCTTGCCACGGCGATAGAATGAATCCTTGTTACGACGCTGCCGCTCCGTGATGCGCATGTCGCGCAAGTGGGCCGCCAGTGATTTCATGAAATCGCTCTTGATAACATGGAGAATCAGTCAGGGTAAATCGCCCTTTTCATTTGTCTGACCTTGGCTAATCGATATTTGGGCTTGCCGTTCTCCTTCTTTTCAATCGTCTTCTTCTTTTCCTTATACTGTGGATGAGATGTACATAAGACTGACTTCGTTCGCGTGACTAGAAAACAAGATAACCTTCTTCTCTTCTTCCTTGAGTAAAGCGGTTAGATGCTTGATCCAAGCCTGCAGGCTTGATTCGGCTTTCGCTTTACCCTTGGTCTTCCTCTGGATTTGGGAGTCATAGCTAATGTTTTCTTCCGCAATTGCCTCGTCGTCCGAGTCCGGCACAACATACGATGGTGCCGCAGACGCCACAGTCCTTCGAGGTCGCTTGCGTGGAGACTGATCAGAGCTTAAGACGAGCGAAGGATGCGTATTTGATGAAGCGTTCATTTCAAGCTCTGGAGTCTTGACCTCTAATTTGGTAGCATGTGCAGCTGGAACTGAGCGAGTAGTCTCTGAGAACGGCGCATCGTCCGATGAATCTAGGTAATCGTCCTCGCTAAAGAAAAATTCGACGTGCTCAATCTCGCGCCACAGTTGCCAATACTAAAGTTGAACGATAATGAGCAGTGAGAAAATGTCGCAGATCATTATGCTTACAGGCTCACGACCCAGCCTAGCCATGACCTTGAAATGCTTCAGCGTGATAGGTACGTGCTGAGCTCTCGGTACGTTATCTTCGAGATAACATTGAAGCATTGTCCTGTAGTCATTGATGATTGCGTGAGTCATGAAAACAGCAGTAACTGGATCGCGAGGGCCATATTTTTCTAAAATCCAATGGCCAACGGGTACTGCTTCTGTAGAGCACCGTTGGCTGACAGATCAACACTAATGAAGCTAATGGCTCACCACAAGGGTATGGCAATTTAAGCTGACTGTCAGGTTGGCTGAAATAGCGACTGTGCCAGTATCGCCTCCTTGTGCGAAGGCTATTCTCAGTATCCAGCTGTATCCGGCTCATAAGGGTGTCTTGGCTAATCAACCCCTGGCATGTCGTGAGTTGTACTGTGACATCTTCTGAGCATGGATGACATACAAGTTCTCGTTTGGAAACCCTTTCACCCTCGTCATGTATCCGCTCGTCCCCTCCCTCCTCCTCGTCACTATTTGTGTCATCAAGAGCATAATCATTGTCACTGTCGTCTTCCTGCTCCTCCTCCCCCGACTTGTCCGCCGCCCACGTACAATATATGGGGCTATCCCGCCCAAAACCAGCGTTCAGGCCTGTGCGAAATTCACAATCATCATCCGCCCAATAGTCTGGGAGTGCCTCTATGTCGACGCGATGAAGCTTCACAGCAGACGCAACGTGGTCATGCACGGTAGCATATATATCAGCTAGACGTCGAATTAGCTTTCCCTGTTCCACATAGATTAAGCATTACGAGGTCACATTGTTAAGAATAGTAGAAAGGGGCAAACCTTACAACTCATTCCAATACTCCGTACTGCGACTTCCTCGGCTAATGTTTGAAGTTGCTGGTCAGTCATATGCATTTGTTCCTTTGCCCACATGAACACTGGACCATGCTTTTCGCACCACGGGCTTGTCAGAATGTCAACCAGGTCTGGCCTTGTCAGTGGTAGTATCCCGAGATGGTCAAGCTTCGCCTTAAGCACTGCACATGTGAGTTTGGGGGGTATGCTGGAAGACTCAGCATAGAGTATGCCAGAGGATGGGCTGGTGCAAAATACTGTAATTAACATGACAAGTCTGGCAGATGTCGAGCAGTACGATGGAGAGAAGTCGCGATAAAGTGATTGGATGGTGAGGACTGTATTTGGGTTCGTGACTGAGCGAGTCTTCAGAAAGAGCTGGAGTGGGATCGTATCACTATGACTTCAAACAATGCGGGACAAACAGACCTTGAGAAGGTCATTGATAAGGTCTTTAAGTTCAAACAAGAGGTCTCCGGAATCATCGAGTCCTTTCAGAGCAAGATAACCTGCCTCATTGCTCCGACATTCCATGCATACTTCGGCGGCCACTGTTCGGCTCAGGAACATGCTGTCAAAGCAAGGCTATACTCCCTGATCTGGCGGAGTGACATTGGTCGTAAGACGCACCTCTCATCGAGCCTGGTCATCTCCCGGACGTTTCTTACGATTTCGGCTACACGCCCTTCACGAGGTTGCCTCTCAAACATCTTGCGGAATATGAAATCTCGATACTGGCGGTGGACGTGAGCAAGAACCGGATTGCCAAGTAAAAACGCTACCTTTGCTTCCATGCGGAATCCATTCGTAACAGCCAGCGGAAGCAAAGATGGTTCAAGAGCGAATGCTAAAGGAAGCTGTGCGGCAATAGGATCCTATACGCGGTATAATTCCAGGGAAGTTTCCTTATCTGAAATATAACATACCTTGGGGGCAAAGACCATAAACCCATACTTCTCGAATAAAGTTTTGATGACTTGTAGATCGACCTTCTTTCCCAAACCTGGACTAATTCTCTCCTTAAGCCAACCTAGAAAGACGGCGCCGTCGTCCTCTCCTTTGGCGAGGGGCACATCAGCTCCGAACTGACGTCCAAGGTTCATAAAGTGAGTGAACACCGGCAGCGGGAGTGTGCGCGCCCAAGGATGCTTGATGAAATGTGCCGTAGTGCGGAAATAATGATGGATTGCAATTTGAAGGAGGTATCGGGAGAAATGGGCCCCAGAAGTGAGGAGGATCTGGAAATAGGTTCGAATGGACACGGAAGCGGATCAGGACTGCGAGAAGTCTCACATCAAGGACCCGCTCGTTAACTAGTTTGCCCCGAGAGAGAGTCCAATAGAAGGCTTGTTGTGGACCATGCCGGGTAAGGAAGTAAGATGAGCGAACGTAGGGATCCTTTGAGATACGATAGAAGCGTTTGGAAGTCACGCTAAGAGGGGAAGGGTCCACCAATTGGTAGATGATTAGTGAGATAATCTCATCTGGAGAAGCACAACTGTTGGAAGATGAGAACTACAACTATGTGGCTGGCTTACCAGACAAGTCGTCTATGGAAGAACGGGGTCGAGGAGTCATGCTCACGTGTTTCAGCACCACTCGAGGAGACTCCAGACAAGTGCACGGACGGTATAGTGATGGTTTGTGGAAGGGAGATTCGAAGCGCGTATGTACGCGGGAACCGTATGCGAACGGTTCTTCTGCGCGTCTGTCCTGTTATGTAAATTGCGATCTCCTTTTACCAACAGTAACTTTCTCTCATGATTGGGCAAACAAAACTATGGTTACTCCTGGCTCAATATCAAAACACATGCTTGTAATAACCCCTCCATATTCGCCACGGCAACTTCCAATCTCTCATTTGCAGTGTAGGATGTAGCGCGTCAAAATTAACCTTTTCTAGCCGGGTCAGATACCCTGATGCAGGGATCTGAACAGTTCATAAGTATTCGGTAATCTGCCACAGATATCACATACCCCAGCCAAAAAAACCGGCATCGCCTCCCTCGGAACCATCAAATTCTGCTTCTCGAACATTGAACGCGCTGTCAGTATCTGATCGTTCGCCGCGACCGCAAACTCATACACAGAATCATCAAGCCCTTTAATATGAACAGCACCATGACGTCCTTCTCGTATCCTTCTAAACACCTCTTCTTGCCTTAGACCATGTTTCGCGGCCACATCAGCAGGAATCACGAGGTGACCGCGAGACGCGTGGTACGGCAACGCGCGAAGGAGCACAGCGATGCACTGTGCCACTCCAAGATGGGACGCGGCATGGGACAATGTGCCAGATGTGTCAGGTAGATTGAGTAAAGAGAGAAGCAGGTAGAGCAGAGTGGAGTATGTGGATTCGGCGTGTGATGCCAATGATTCTATGGTCCTATGTGAGGGATTGCTGAGCTCTTCCTCCTGGAAATACGCTCTGAACACTGGGTGTCCCAGTGACAAGACCTAAATAACGTACGCGTGCATCAATGATCCGCTTTAAATGGTAGCGTTGCAAGTTTGCAGACTTGGCCGCTTCATGCAAGGCGAGTGCGATAGGATGGCGTGGAGGTCTATTCTAAAAATCCAGTCGTAAGTCATTATGACTAAGCTTGATGTGAAGGCACTTGCTCACCTCAGCGATGCCAGTTATCGCATCCCGCCAAAACTGAAATCTCATCTTGCCCATAACCAAGGTGGACACATTTTCCTGAACCATGGCTAATTCAAGCTACATCACGTCAATGAATATAATTATTCAGACGTAGAACCACCGGCACGTACGAAAAATGCTTTTAGGGCAAAGTATCCTGGTTGTGACGAATGTGGATAAAACTGTGAGCACAGATACGATTCATAGTCATGTTTCTGTACAAGAGACTTGCAGTACGCTGAAGGGTTTTCAGCGCCGCCAGAATTAATTGAGGTGGCGAGACGAGCAGCGTGAAGACGCGTAAAACTAGGTGGTGGGCGGAAAGCCCGGGGCAGCATGTCGCAAACCAGACCTTTGGCGTAGTCCGCGTGCGGCGCCAAAGCTGCTTCCCAACTGGTAAGTGCGGCATTTATACTTTGATTAGGGCGCGTTTGGTAACCAGACCACGAAAATAGATTTTGGTGATCTCTCACCAAAAAGTGAAGAAACCACGATTTCGCAATCTTGCGAAATCTTTTTCGATTTTGGGGCGTTCGGCACACGAAATCTCAATCTAAAAAGATTTTGACCACGCGTGATCTCCCTATACTTTTGAGATACAGCTCAGAGCTGTATCTCAAATGATATTCTCGACTCTACGCCTTGCCGTCTTCTTTCCGTGCTCTTGGCTGCTGTCTTGGCAACCGCACGACCGCTGTCCCGTGCACACAACAGCCAGCTATTACGGCTGGTTGAGATTTCTTGTAGATCAATGTATTTAAATTATACTGTAAAAGTAATATTTATCTATTAATCTGGCTGCAGTAATGGGGTAGCAAGCAGAGATACTGGGCAAGTTATCTTGAGGTGTGACTGACTAGGGTTAGGGTGAGTGTTATTGACACCTTTTGCCAAGACCAGGCACACTTAGTCATAGCTGAAGTTACGATTTTGAGATCGCAGAAAATCACAGAGCGTTCGGCTCGATTCAATACCGATTTCACCAAAAAAAGATCAGGTAATGTCTGGGTTGCAGATTTTGTAACTTCTCCAGATCAGATTTTCGTGGTCTGGTTACCGAACGCGCCCTTAAACTGTCTTCACAAACATCATGATCACGATTAGCTTTGTTAGACATGGCGAGTCCACAGACAACTTGGTGAGTGATCAGTCTCGATTCCAGAAAACTTCAACGCTGACACAACATGCAGAAAGCTATCTGGGCTGGGTGGAAAGATGCACCTCTTTCTAACCACGGTTAGTCTGCAACGGCTGGTCTCTCTTAACTACGACCTGCCTCATAAGTCTTCCCAGGGATGAACGTGGGTCACTGGAAATAATAGAATACTGTTATTCTCAAGCTAACCCCTCGAGGCATAAAGCAAGCCAAGGCTTGTGGACAAACCTTTTCCAACTACCGCCTCGCCAGTATTTATTCGTCTCCTCTTAGTCGCGCTCACACAACGGCCAAAGCCATCTATGATGCCCAAGCCGATCCTCGACCACCGTTCATTGTCTCTCCAGATCTTCGTGAACAGCATTTTGGTGTCGCAGAGGGCGAGCCTTGGACCTATGACAGTGAAGCCCAAATCGACTTGGAGCGGAAGGTGTTTCCGGTACTTAATGGTCGCGATCAAAAGTTTCCTGAGGGGAATCTCTGAATGACTTGGAGTTGCGGGTGAATAGGGCTCTCGAAGACCTCATCATGCCATGGGTCTATTCAGATAAGAGCTATGGAAAGGGTGAGGGAGAGGTTCATCTAGCCGTAGTAAGCCATGGCCTATGCATCAGCGAGGTAAGGACGTTATCGGTTTTGAGATGAGGGGCCAGCAATCAAACAGCTTCATTTACAAATAGCTTATATCTGCACTCGTGAAAATGGATGCAAATGGATATGGGCAAGGTGAAGATTATAGAGGGTTAGTAAACACTGCCTGGACTAGAGTCACCGTATGCCTGAAGGTGAACGTTTGTCTTGATACGCAGGACACGATTACTGTAACATTTTCCGCGTGTACAGGGCGAGGAGGCCACACATACACCACACGCTCTAGACAAGAATGCGCCCCTGGTCATTCGAGTAACGCAAGTTAATCAACACGAACACCTGGCAGGCATCGTAAGTTCGCACCCACACGATACTCAACAATTTCTGGCCACTAATTGTGCAGACACGTCAAAAGGGGGGTATCGGCTCTGCAGCATACGACCCGAAACAGAAGGATATCAGAGAATTCTTCGGCGGTGGTACGGCCAAATATTAGATCAGCTTGAGACCGCACAGGCGACAGGATTCCGACCCTGGGGCTAAGTCACTTTCTTAGGAGATTCCACGCTAGCACGCCGTATAGCACACTCAGAATACCCAATGAACCCCATGGTTAGACCGCACATTTTGTAAATTAAGGAACTCCTACGGCATCAACTTGCCCTTGGGACATACACTGTATGGTACAATTTTAGTCGCTGACTTCTGCCTAGCAGTATATTAACCTGCCTGCAAAACTCCATAAAAACTGTAGGATCTCTCCCACTTCACGTCACAAGGTCGGAACCGGCTCAAAATCACTCCCACGCATTACTCGCATTGCGTACTAATATCCTGGCATTGTTGACGAAAATTCTTATAATGTCATCGAACTCGTCCCGTTGCTCTTGCGGAATATTTGCGTCTGTCGAGTGGCGGCGTGTAGCAGAATGCAATACTATCGGCATGGCAGTTGCATTAAGCTCGATTTCGAGTTCATGGAGCAAGGTCGCCTGTACAAGTAACGAATAGCATATGAACGTGGCCCAACAATTTGTGCTTAAGATCTGAACGTACAGGCTGTTTGTGAGTGGCGGATTGTTGCACTTGTGTTAGGTCAATATTGCAGTACTGGTGAGTGTATGTCATCCGATCCTTCCTGCGAGTTGATAGCGGTGTCCCCATCGGCTGCTGTGCTAAACCAAGATGACAACTTATCCTGAATGCAGGATCACACTTGACTACTCACCAGGAAGCTCCAGATTTACGCTAATTCTCCAATCTGCGTTCCTCTTTGGGCTGTATATATTCAGATCCCCGAGGCGCACTTTGCGTATACATTGGACGACTTTCCCTGTTTTTTCGTCAACTGTTACACGGAGTCTCTCACGTAAACCTTTGGGGGGGGGATAGAAGGAATCGACGAGTCGTGTGTGGTTATGCTTGAGGGGAGTACGTGGACCATCCGCAGGCGAAGGCTCCGAGATCAAATTATTGAGCATGGTGTTATAATGGCGATGTTGGATCTGTTCCGAAGATGAATACGCAAGCCCAACTTCAACCTGAGGTTACATACGAGAGACATATTGGACTCAAACTTGAACACCGGGGAATCGGGAGTCAAGACTGCCATATGGATGAATTGAACTATAGCATGTATGTGTCAATTAACATACTGGTTTCTACACCAACGGGCAACCTAAGGCGTTGTCCAGATTCATCTCTCAATATGCCCACCTTGGCCTCTATCTCTATATGCTCCGTACGATTGGCAATGAGGCGATGGACAAAGTCTGCGATTTCGCGGATAAATTCATCCACGGGTTCCACGTTGAGAATGGAATGCTCCAAGGCTGGCTTCAGACTTGGCGGTGATCGTAATATACTAGCTTGTGTATGGGAAGGACCAGGAGGACGAGGAGTATACGGCTGAGAATGCAGAAGTGAAGTTGATGTGGGTGCAGCTGCAGGTGGCGATGCTCTCGTGTAGCCATCTGGTACAGAAGGCGAATAGCGTCTTCGTTTTGAGGAGGCTTCCTCCAGCTCGTCCGGACTGGAAACACGACGAGGGTGAGTAACAAAATCATCCTCGTCCTCTTCTTCGTCTTCTTCATCGTCCTCGTGATTGATATGTTGCTCGGACATCAATTCACCCACAGTAGGACCCATTGTCAGAGTACTTGTACCACTAGGTGGTTGTGTGTGCGCGTCTGTCCAAACCGGCTAAGACCGAGCCTCTGGATGGAATTGTCTTTTAAAAGGTGCTGCTATGGCTTTCTCATCTCTGGCAGCCAGGAGGTGAGTTATACAAATATCCACTACGCTGTTACTTCCAGGTTTATTATTTATTTTTATTTTTTCAAATTATGTGATTTTATATGATTGGGACTGATTTTCCACTTTCTGAGGCCGCAGGTCTGTAGAGGACGACGCCCACCCCCCGTCTCAGCACTCAGCGCGTATCCCGATCCTGCCCGTCACTGGTGGAGCGCACACACGCACAGGCACGATGAACGCGGGTCAGCTAGTAGTAGCTGCAGTGCGTGCTGCGCTCGCTTGCACAACTTCAATCTTCAATGCATGTCCTCGATTCATGTGGCGGGGTTGGAGGTGTTAATGGAAGTGGGCGTCGTGTTTGGTTGGCTAAGCCTTATATCTGCATGAGTTGATGAGCTGCGCGTGGAACGCGTCAGAATTTCTCCCTGCCACACGCTAGTTCGCCAGGAATCGCCAGGACACCAGCGAAATCGTGTCAGGTTCCTTCAAGTGGTACCAACTTGGTGGGAAAGATGCTTCAAGGTTTGCGGAGTGCGGGACGCCTACAATACCTGCACTCGGTGGCCTTTGTCACTAGTATGTACGTACTTCCAATCATACACTTCGGGTTCTTGATTTGAAGCACGGCCGACCAGTTTAAGATAAGGCAAGCCGACACGGACTCCTGGGTTGAACGCCTAGCTAAATAACACCGTGAACTGCGCGCGTTGGAAATTGATAAATTTGTAACCAGACTTGTGCTATGGTCTATCGTGATCAGTGTGTGGTGAGGCAAAAGGGTGATAGGGTCAAGCGTGCGGACGAGTCATGCGAGCCAGAGGAACTGAATAGCCACCCGAACGGGCAATGGATTAGATAAGCATATGGCCTGACTATTCTGTCTCAGCATCTCACCACGGCCCAATATTGTAATTGGCCCCGTTGCGGGGACTGAGGTATGCCAGGTTCCCAATGGAACGTCAACAGTATGATAGGTTCTTCAAGGTTTCCCCCACACCCCATCTTTTTCTCAACGCGTCTATTTCAGCCGGTAACAAACGCCGTTCTCCACTGTTGGAAGCGTCCCGCTGAATGGCCTCCCTGTTCGCCTTTGCAGGTGCTGGCGGGGGCCTCGTCGCCAGCGTCGCAACGTGTCCCCTGGACGTTATCAAGACCAAGTTGCAGGCTCAGACCATTGCGCGGGGCCATGTAGGCTATCTGGGCGTGCTCGGTGCGTTTCAACGACAGCATATCAAGTAAAGCGTAACCATGAGCGAGCAATCTCCAGCTACCTTAAAGACAATAATCAAGCACGATGGGTTTCGTGGCCTTTACCGTGGCCTGGGGCCGACAATACTAGGTTATCTCCCAACATGGGCCATCTATTTTGCCGTCTACGATGGCATCAAGACAAGGTTTGGAGAGAATCCTCTCGGAAGCACCCACCCTCGTCGCAGCATCTATCCCGCGGCGCACCCCAAGGGGTATCAACCAACCATGCGCGATCACCCATGGTCGCTTCACATCTTCTCTGCAATGACCGCGGGTGCTTGCAGTACCATCTGCACAAATCCCTTGTGGGTCATAAAGACCCGCTTCATGGTTTGACTGCATTTCTTGCGTGTCGTGGTCCTCCATCTGAATTCACTCGCGTTAGACTCAACCTCCAACCGAAAGCAGATACCGCCATACCCTCGACGCCTTCACAACCATATACCGCTCCGAAGGCGCTCGCGCATTCTATCGCGGGCTTCTCCCCAGCCTGCTTGGCATAGCACATGTCGCTGTACAATTTCCCCTCTACGAGCAGCTTCGCGCATGGGCCCGTTAGTTATCCTTTCCCTAGACATGTCTCCATTCTGATATTTTACAAGAATCGAGGTCCAACGCACCTATAAACACCAGCACCATTCTTTTATGTTCTGCGGTATCCAAGATGACGGCGTCGATTGCGACGTATCCGCACGAGGTCGTCCGTACCCGTCTTCAAATACAGCGGCGCTTTCTCCCAGGAAACGGCTTCACCGGCGCCGGCGCCGTCGTCAATTCGAAATCGAAAGACACCAAGAGGTACAAGGGTCTTGTTCATGCCGCGGAGCGGATCGTGCGCGAAGAAGGGTGGCGAGGGTTGTACAAGGGTTTATCTATCAACCTCTTTCGGACTGTGCCGAACAGCGCGGTCACCATGTTAACGTATGTGCCATTTTTCGTCAAGGAAACAATCTCGGCTGACTGAACTTCTAGTTACGAGATGCTTATGCGACATCTATCCTCGACGGATGATTGATTAATTCCTGCACGCGCACGTTTAGATGCCTTCACGACATGCATACCGCTGGAAATGCAAGAGGTCTCAAACACTAGATTGCTGGGATTGTGGTGCTATATCAGTTTTACTCTTCTTCGTGTTCTCATTCCGATTTCCTTTCCTACTTCAACTGCATGGCACGATTTACAACCATGCTGCGACCGATCATTGTAATACTCATGATGCATAACAGGACGTCTCAATCGTTCTATTACCATGCAACAAAACGAATGTGTGAGCACTCCAGGCAGAGCAGGGTACATTGCGACATGCTGCGCAGAAGTGTACCTGTAGAAACAATTGATTGCTATGGAGGTAGAAGAAGGTCGAAAGAACAATGGATGTATAAGGAAATAGGGAGGCAACCATAAGAAGGGTCACACGAATGTAAAGCTAAACGTTCGAGGGAGAAGATAACACTCCCGCGACAGTGGACATCCCAAGCCGTGCAAGTACAGTGTACTGAGAGGGGTAAAAAAAAAAAAGACGATGTATAACACGGTTGGGTGGCAAACGTTCGTCGCAGGGGTGGTATAATGGGAACGGGGAAAAAGGTGATAAGATCAGAGGGGGAGGTCGAATAGCATGGGAACAAGGGCGGGATGGGGATAAATGCATGCAAGTTGCTGGTTAATCGTAATGGATGAAGGCTAATGTAACCCTAAGACAAGGACAAAAGAAGGGAGGAACGCACGACAGACAATTGACGTGTGACAAGAGAATTTCCTCAGGGCGCCGTATCGCTGAGCGTTTCGACTCTTACACCGCGCGAGGAGCTCACGCTCCTGATATCCCGACCTTCCTCGGCAAGCTCCCGATTGAGCACATCTGCTTCCTTCTCGGGACTCTCGCCTTCTTCCATAGGACGGTCGGCAAAGTCAGGCTTACGCATAACATTTCGGAACGCTGCAGCCATTGCGGCGGCGTCAATGGCGGAAAATGGACCGCCTGCTGAATCTGCACGGGAAACGGTCGACGCGCCATCTGAAGAGACCACATTCTGCCGAGTGATCGCGGGTAGCGGGCCGAGGCCACTCTCAATTGATTGTGGTTCGCCATGAGCGCTGCTGCTCCCCGGCGCTTTATCTGTGGGTGAATGGGCGTCGAGATTCGCCATCATGGGAGACTCTGAGCCAATCGAGTTTCGACGAGTTAATCCAATGGATTTCTTGCGAGTGCGAATTTTCCGGATCATGAGCCAGAAGACGACGAGAAACGATACAAAAGCTAGGAATCCGAAGACCGCTAATAGAGCGATGCCCCAGGACGGGAAGCTGTTCGATGCGCTCGAGCCATTTTGTAGGGCTCCACCATTCGCCGATGGGGTGCTCTGAGAGGAAGAGGCAGCAGATGAGGCAGAGAGGGCGGATCTGCTTGATGCTACTGATGCTGCAGACGCAGCAGAGGCGGAGGCGGCGGCGGCGGACGCAAGAGAGGCAGTTGACTGCGAGCTTAATACAGAATCAGGAAAGTTCGTCTCTAAATGAGGGTCAGATGAAATAAGGGTCAGATGTCAATAACGGTAGAAAGACATTGGGAGTTAATCACGTGTAGCGGTGAATGTACTCTGCCGGGGCTGGCTAAGCGACTGTGCCCCACTTACGACCAAAACGAAGAAGAATGGCTGAGTCGAGTTGGTGCCAGGAGTGAAGGACAACCCCTTTTCGCCCCACCAGGTGTCGTTTGGTTTAACAGCAAGGTGGCCGGCGCTGTACGTGTTATTCGGCCACACGCTGACCACCTGGTCGGAGTCAGCGTGAAAGAGATAGACATCGACGAGATTTGTCTGAGAAAACTGGGGGAGACCGGTATTCCCTGGGAGGAGAATGAGATTGGAACCAAAGAAAGTATGACTGGCTGCGATACTCACATACAAAGCGAGTATCCATGTTCTGTACAACCGTTGCGTCTGGGGTCGGAAAACACGATATTACATTGTTGGCGACAATTCCACAGCCTAGATTATACGAGCATGAGAAAAAACGAGGAGTGATTGAAGAAGAACGGACTGTTGTTGGTATCACTCGCTGGAAAAGACTGGCGAGCATGGTGCAGTCGAAGTATTGGCTCGTCTGCGGACAGATCCCACTTGCGCTTGCCCTTTGAGGAGGCAGAATGCTGCGTAGGTTGTGGCCATGGATTGTCAGAGTCTGGACGAGTAGCCATGGCGGGAGGAGAGGGAGGAGGGGGATATGAGATCGGTGATGAGGCTGAAGCCTGAATGTGGGAGTTTGCGGAGCCACGGATGCTTTGGCCTCAGTTTAGGCAAACCCGCGCCCGCACTGCGTCGCGCTGCTAGGGTATGTAGAACAAGCTATTTTGTGTACTGTAAGAGCGAAATGAGCGTAGTGGTCGTCGACGACGATATTGTAGATGAGGGCGGTAACGAAACTCGCTGCCACCACATGTCAACAGAGACTCGGCCGGCTTGTAAGCAAGCGTCTTGGCCCCCGAATTCTTCCCCACCCTTTCCTTTTAGCCCGACGTATGTAAGTATTTACACATATACTGCCCGCCGTATACCTCGACCTCTACACTGTCTCTCGCAGCGAAAAGACGGCCTGTGCGGCTGCCGGGGAGCCGACGACGCCCACGTATTTTTGCACTCTGCCAATAGCAGGGCACCACGGCGAGGACGGCGGCATCATTCCTTAAGGGAAAATTCCTCGTCACGAGACACGCACGGAACAGCGTAATCCGATGCAAGGCCGTCGAAGTCCTGCTGCGTGAAAATTGGCAGCGAGTTACGCTTCTCACCTGCAACTGGAGGTGCGCCCAAATGAAAGATAAGTAAACATGGTGCACGCGGTACTGACATAGCAGACGCCGTGATGCCCCCGAGCCACTGTAAGAGGTAAGAAAGATTGATGCAGGGTTGCACAATGCGGGATATGCTGCAGCGTACTAGATGCTATCATTTCTTGCTATGGGCAGCAAAGGCCTGAATTCATGCCACGGAAATTGTTGGGTCCCAGACTGAGCAGTCAAGCATGTCCATGCGTCTGCAGCGATCGACGCACTCATTCAATATTCAATAAGAGAGATGATGCACTCAATACACTCCAGTAAATATCCGTATCAATAACTTCAGAGCTGCTAAGAACACATTGCAACCACTTCCCGCAAAAGCTTCTGTATTTCCTTTTTCTGAACACCCTGCTGACCACAACCTCCTGGTTGCAACTTTGACTCCAAGATATCTTTTACCTGCAAAACTTCCACAAAGGAGGATAGTTGTGTCCAATACGGCGAAAGGTGTAGGAACAGCGCTAACGACGCAGTGAGGCGGTGGACTAGCGTTGATCAATGCTAAGCGACGTCTATGATGTACCGTATTGGCATACTCACCAACATCCTCGCTTTGCTTCTCCCTCGCGAGCGCCTCCACCACAGCGCTGACAATCTCGACCTCCCAGTCTCCTTGACCCTCACCTTCGCTGTCGGCCATAGGCTCGCCCCTCTTTCCATTTCTCTGCGCCTCGACAAGTGGGCGCTGATAATGGGCAGCAATGTTGAAAGCCAAGCTGGCAGCCGCAGTGCGGACTGGTGCATCGGCGTGCAGAAGGGTTGGAACAAGAAAATCAGTCATATTCTGTCGAGCGGAATGCCTCAAACGAGATGGCTTCAACGTAGGATCCAGAAGGTGTCGCGCAAGAGATGTATTTGCAAACCCGTTCGCGAGTAATCGCAAAGTAATCAATAGAAGATTGCGAGAGCTGGGTGAAGAGATTTCCAGCACGCTAACGGCCATGTGCAAAAGCAGGTCTGTGACATCTGTCGTTCCTTTATTTCCCGCAGCCGCCACCCATGAGGAAACAGGGACATCGAGTAGTCCAAGACGCCAGAAATCAATCAGAGGAAACATTTCAGGCAACGGAAGCGCTTTGGAGAGTGCCACAGTTGCTGAATTCCATTGCGACAGCATTTCGGCTTGTGGCGGTGAGCTATTGGCTGGCTTCGACTGCCCTGGAACTGGGAAACGGGCTCGAAGAAAAGGCACAACTTTTCCAGACAGGATCCCTTTGACATTCGATCGATCGAGTTCCGGCGCGCAAGTATCTGCGTCAATGAAAGAATTGAGTTTGCCAAGGGCCGCGTCCCAAGCAGGAACTTGCGAAAAGAGTATGGGCTGTAGAGAGATTCCACGAATGGCCGGGAATGACATGGAAGCGTGTACGTGTGCTACGTCGACAGGTCAGGTCAGCTTCTCACTGGCCAGTGGTGAGCTTACGAGGAAATGCTTGAAAGATGAGGAGGTTCACTTGTGTGCGTAATTCACCTGCATCTGCACCTTTTAATTCGTGCACCTGTACACGACAGTTAGTTCTACGTCGTCCTAAGCATCATTGCGCACCTTTTGACCATCTAAGAAGAACAGAAACGTTGGAGTTGCGCTAACACTCCATTGACTAGCTATCTGGCTCCCCAAGCCCGTGGCTAAATCCACCTTGGCAAATGCCACGCCTCCCGAGGCTGTATTATGCGCTAGATCTTCGAAAACAGGCTCGACAGTGCGACAGGGTGCACAGGTAGCCGATGTAAAGAAAGCTGATACGCAACGATGGGATGTTATGAGTGACCTAAGCGACGTCGGGTTTGTGGCAATTTGGATAGGTGATGTAAGTGTAGATGGAGTAGCATGTTGAGTCGTCGATGCGGGGATGGGATAAGGGCCGCCAGACCCGCCAGACGCGGCCTGAGACGCCATTGCCTGAAGCAGAGAAGACCCTAATTCCAAATTAGAGGGTGTAGGAGAAGGGCTCGTAGGTGTAGCGCTTGGTCGACGGTACATATTGTCGATCGTTGGTCGAAGAGCTGATGTTGAAGCACTTGATGTAAAGACTCGACAGGAAAAGCACCCAAATTTAACTGACTTACCAGCTCCAAATGGGGTAGATAGAAAATCTTGCGGTAGATCTAGGCCAATCGACGTAAGTTCGAGGCGTAAATTTCGCAGTAATCAAATACCTTTGATCCATGAGGGTATTGAGTTTCCTGTCAGGAAACCGATGCAATCATTCGTAAATGAATTACAGTTAAAGTCTAATGAAATATGTGAGAATTGCTATTCACATTGAAATGGAAGTATGCGATACCTAGTAGATGATACTGTGAAATAGTCAGGTAAACTATTGTCAGCTCAGCTGCGAGGACAAAAACCAACTGACTTTATCAGCCGTGTAGTGTTCCCGGATCTCCGAAAGGTAATGCTGGAAAGTCTCTTCATCTAAGGCAGTCTCCCCCATATCTAGTATTTGCATTGGTGAACCATGCTAGCATACAGCCTGTCAGCTCTTTGCGGCATGGGAATCGAAACCAGACATACGTGTGACTTCCCGGGGGCTGTAATGCAGATACCCTGCCCATAAAATATCTCCTGGTCAAAAACAACCACAGAAGTATGCCAGATTCCGTCTATCTGTTTCCCTGTCATCTGCAGTGAGAGTTGACGAGCCAGTCCGTTCGAAAGATCGTACACATAGAGTTTAACGGAAGACATGATGGCGATATGAGAATCACAGTGCCCCCGTTAAATATAATATACGGGTGTGGTACGCGTCGCACTTGCGCAAGCCTGGTGCTTGTATTTGTCCATGTTTGAAATTCCACAGGAACCTGTTTATAGTACAGGCGTCTGTATAGCCCTCAACCATGGAGGCCCTGTTTTTCAACGTACGTGTGTTGCTTCGCTTAAGCCTTCATGTCCATCCAACGAATGTGCTTAGGTAGATTCAGGTTATTTGGAGGGTGTGGTACGGGGTTACAAAGGCGGCATTTTGACTCAAAGTCACTATGCAAACCTGACCCAATGCGAAACTATTGAAGGTGCAAGATGCTCATTCAAAAGTTTCCATTTTCTCTGACAAAGAAGTAGATTTTCGCATGCAGCTTGGCTCCACTGATTACGGCAATTTCCTTGCCAATGAGTCCCTCCCAATATCAACATCTACGATTGCAGACAAAGCGACGCAGATCCTCGTTGAACAATTTCATTATATGCGCAGTAATGCAGTCGAGCCTTTGAGCAAATTCTTGGACTATATGACGTGCGTCAGCGCCCTTATCACTCGGTCTTGTTACTGACGTTCCGGTCAGCTATGCCTATATGATCGACAACGTCGTCCTCTTGATCACCGGAACATTACACGAACGAGATACTCATGAGCTTCTGGAACGATGTCATCCACTAGGCATCTTTGACACCATGCCGGCTTTGTGTGTTGCTACAAATGTGGAGGAACTTTACCAAAGTGTCCTTGTGGAGACACCATTAGGTGCGTTTGGCTAGTTTTACCGCGAGCATTCACTGGAACTGTATCCGTCAGCGCCGTATTTCCGCGAGTGCTTGTCTGCATCTGACCTCGATGACCTCAACATCGAGATTATCCGTAACACCTTATACAAGGCCTATCTCGAGGATTTCCACCGCTTCTGTATGTCCCTCGGCGGACCCACTGCCGACAACATGTCTCGCCTACTGGAATTTGAGGCGGACCGGCGCACTATTAATATTACTATTAACTCGTTCAACACCGAGCTCACCAAGGAGCAACGAGCAAAGCTCTTCCCAGCCATAGGCCGCCTGTATCCCGAAGGCAACAATGCACTTGCAAAAGCGGACGACATTGATCAGGTCAGACAAGTCTGCGACAATGTCCCCGAGTATCGCCCCTTCTTCGACTCCGCCGGTTCTGCACGTTCGCGCCCGAACGGTTCCAGTCTCGTAGTAGAGGACGATGGCGACGCGTTAGCTGTTGCATCGGCGCTTGAGGATCGCTTCTTCGCAATGGAGGTGCACTTGAATAAGCTCGCGTTCTTGCAGCAATTCCAATACGGCGTGTTCTATAGCTACATCAAGCTAAAGGAGCACGAAATCAGGAGTTTAACATGGATAGCGGAATGCATCGCCCAAGATGCCAGAGAGCGCATTCAAGACTTTATACCCATATTTTGACCGCATCATCCACCGTGTATGTGGAATTATCTTACAATCACTGTTATTTGGTGCAGGTAATGAATGTGATCAATCACGTCGAACGGGCATGGATTTATATCAGTCTTGAAATTCTGCAACTTCTCGCAAACCATTTGCCAGGGCAGCTTGTAGCTGCCGATTTGTACGAGATTGACATTACTCGAAAACTCCGCAAATTTACAGTTAGCACTGTAATCAGGACTGCGCCTTGGGCAAACCGATTTCTCGTCATACAGATTTTTCATGATACATACTTACCGTTTCATCATTGCTGAGGTGACCCCTGCGAGACAAATGAGTCATCCTCCGGGCAGAACGTTACGGATTCCCTACGTTGAGCGTAACTCGGGAACATCAATAACAGGTTTTGTATTGATTAGCGAGTCCCAAACTCTTCTGGCAGTGCATGACATATCATTTGTGTAGCAGGATCGAAGCTGGCACTTGGAATTTTGCAGGCAGTGAGTTTGCCATGGAGGCATTGGTCCCTCTCTTACAGAGTCAGGTGAAAACGGCAGGACTGACTGTACAGTAATGGCACTCACAAAGCATCGGTGATGGCAGTAAACCATAATACATCTCCATAAATGCATCCCCACGAAACGTTCAGAACAGTTGTATACCGCTTGAATTATAATACCACAAAGAGTCTTGAAGACCGCAAGAAACCCCATTGATTTAAACCCTCGCTCGCACCAACTAAGCCTGAATGAGCCTATTCTTGCTTTAGTTCGGAACAAGTCATCTTGTCGCCCTATCGGCAGACCAAAGCTTACAACAGGCGAGCCAGATGTGAGTTCGCTTCATACTCTGTCAAACATACTTAATACACATAGCATTGGGCACAGATGCTTCACATGAGAGCCAGAGATTGGCGCACCTGTCTTCATTGCATAGCGAAATAAAGATATCCACGAAAAGACACGATGGACGGATAGGAAGTAGAGAATGGTGCCTAGGTCTCATTTTCTGCACCAAATGTGTCTGATCTCAGACGGTGTCGTAAGGAGGGTTTCAAATAATAGAACTGCTTTTGGAATGACATGATTGGCACGACATTAGAGAGATGTGGATGATACTGCGCTTGGATGAACAGTAACATCCTGCTGTGACGGCATGGCTACTTGTGGTAGAACCTTCTCGCTTCATCCAATAGATTGAAGCGAACATCATCAATGGCTACTTGCGTGGTATTCTATGACGAGGGGTGTGTCAGGTAGTGGTCATTACATCTTGGCGGGCATGTGAGCGTGATATAGATAGGAGGTATCGCGCCATGCGCTCGAAGGAGGCTAGTCACTGGAGAAAACTCCGACATTAGATTTCGGTACCTTTTACACAAACGATAATATTCAGTACCTTTGAGCACTGACAAATCAGTGCTCAAAAATATCATTAAATGAGAAAAGCCCCCACTCCCCTCACTTCGTACAGACCCACCGGATAAAGTCACACAAAAACCAAATCTGACACCCCATCCATCCCGCATCCGCCCTTGGGAGAGACGCCTTCCGAAGCGCTATGTTGTTGCTGCCACCCCTGGCCCCAAGTCACTAGTCATTAAGGTGGAGATCCAGACGACAGATACGGCGGAAGTCAAATCCGGACCCGCCCTTGTCGATTGCGGGGCCACTGGTCAGTTTATGGACCGGGACTATGTGGAACGGAACCGACTGACCACGCGGAAGTTGCAACGTGCAATCCCGGTGTTCAATGTGGATGGAAGCCCCAATGAGGCAGGGTCCATCACAGAGATAGTAGACACAATTCTCCGCTACGATGGACACTCAGAACGCACTTCCTTTGCAGTCACCAGCCTGGGGAAGCAGGACATCATCCTCGGGTTTACCTGGCTTCAGGAGCACAACCCCGAGATCAATTGGCAGACTCGGAAGGTACTGATGAGTCGATGTCCAGCCAAGTGTCACATGTGCAGGTCGGAACTGCGGAAGGAGCGCCAGGAGCAGCGGAAGACTGAACGGCTCATACAGACATGTCGTTCTGGCCCCCATCCACTGCTTGCAGAAGAAGACTCGGAAGCGGAATTTGAACCGGATCCCACTTCCGATTCCGATTCTGATTCCGACGTCATCCGACTCGGCCCGGAAGACATTCTGGCGGAAGGGGAGCGCTTGCTGTACGTAAACCTTCCGCCGGAAGCGGAACACATCCGCGCCACCGGAAATATTTCGCAACGCCTTGCTGAAGCCTCCAAGAGGCATGATAGACGCGAAAGCCATCGGAGTACGTGCGAGGGATCGTGGACGGCGCAGGCAGCAGTACGGGCCGCGCAAACGCGCCCGCCTACCCGCGAGGGATGCCCCTACCCACAGACGGCACGGCCTTGGCTGCTCTGGCAGAGCTGGACAGTGGCACTGCCGCCGAGCCCGAGGGGGAGACGTGCCGCCCCTTCGAGTACTCGATGGCAGCAGCGGCACGCAACGCAGGGGACGACCCGGTCAGCGTGACTGACGCGCGTTCCCGCGACGACTGGCCGCTATGGGATGCCTCGATCAAGCGCGAGCTGAGCCAGCACGCGGATCTAGGCACTTGGGACTTGGTGGAACCACCGGACGGCGCAAGTATCGTGGGGAGCAAGCTCGTTTTCCACTACAAGCGCGACGCGAGCGGTCAGGTCGTAGCACACAAGACCCGACTCGTCGCGCAAGGATTCTCACAGACCGAAGGAATCGATTACAACGAGACATTTTCCCCCACCGCCAAACTCTCCGCCATCCGCATTATAGCCACCATAGCAGTCAGGAACGACTGGGAGCTGGAGCAAACCGATATCGACGGCGCATATCTCAACGCGCCGATCACGGAAACGGTTTACATGCGTCAGCCCAAGGGCTATGAAGTCGCCGGCAAGGAAAACCACGTCTGCCGCCTCAAACGTGCGATCTACGGGTTAAAACAGTCGGGGAGGGAGTGGTACGACATGCTATGCGGAATTATGTACAGGTTCGGCTTCACGCGATGCGAGGCAGAACACGCAGTGTTCCACCGATACACTGACCACGATGCGCTCATTATCGCCGTCGACGTCGATGACCTCACCATGGCAGGGAATTCGAGGGCCGCGATCCGCAGATTCAAAGACGAGCTGCGCACCGTCCTCAAGATTAAGGACATGGGGGATCTTCATTGGTTATTGGGGATCGAAGTCAAACGGGACCGTGAGCTGCGAACCCTCTCTCTCTCACAGCGCGCTTACATTGAGAGGATTCTCGAGCGATTCAGCCTACAGGACGCCAACCCCTTGACCACGCCACTCGACCCCCACCATAAGCTATCCCTATCGCAATCACCGTCCACACCTCGTCAGCACGACGACATGCGCAACGTCCCCTACAGGGAGGCCATCGGTTCCCTAATGTACGCGGCGCTGGGCACGCGCCCCGACATATCCTTTGCCGTCTCATTCCTCGCGCAATTCATGCAGAATCTGGGGAGGGCACACTGGGAGGCGGTAAAACGGGTTTTTCGTTACCTGAAGGGAACGAAAGACACGTGCCTCGTCATCGGAGGGACGGGACAGGGTCTAGAGCTTTTTCAGACGCAGATTGGGCCTCACAGGAACACAGGCACTCTATTTCTGGCTATGTATTCACGATCGACGGGGGTGCGGTCTCCTGGAGCTCGAAGAAGCAGCCTATCGTCGCACTTTCGACGACGGAGGCTGAGTATATCGCGGCGACGCACGCTGCGAAGGAAGCTCTCTGGATTAGGACTTTTATCGCGGAAATCGCGCGACCACTCAAGGAGCCCGTCACCATACACTTAGACAACATCTCTGCTATTTCCATCACGAAGAACGATGCGTACCACCCTCGTACCAAACATATCGATATTCGCTACCACTTCATACGGGACGCCGTTCGCAGGAAGCTCATACAGGTCGACTACGTCCCCACTGCTGACATGGCTGCGGACATGTTCACCAAACCCCTAGCCCGGCACAAGGTGGAGTACCTAAACTTGCTGGTAGGGATGCGTTCCGCTTAAGGGGGAGTGTTGGGGTTATCAGGGATAAGCTAGAACGCTGTTAGGGTGGAGGGGAGATTGGTCAGGGTATGGTCTCATATCAGTAGCCTCGGGCATATGCCCGAGGCCGTATATAGTGCAACCCAATAGTTAGCGGCACCTCAGTGAACTACCACGCTCACTGAGGTGCGTATCCTTTTCTATCGATGTCTAGATACAAAGCCACTCACTCCGTTGATAGCTTTATATCTAGGTAGAGTACTAATACATACACTCAGTGAACTACCACGCTCACTGAGCTTTATATCTAGTCTACTGCGCATAACCTCCACACAGTGCTCTTAGTAATTATGGCTACAGAGCCCTAATTGGCTCAGGACTGCTTACTCAGCTTCTGAGTGCCAAATACATGGTTATCTGGAGATACAGCCTCAATGACTCAACCAATCCAGGCACAACTTGGTGAGTCAGGAGTACATGACTCAGCCAAGCTGTGCTATGGCACATGACCCTTTTCAGTGAGTCATTCCTGACAAATCAAGCTCTGATTGGTAGGAAGCATGGTAGAGTCCCCTGGAAACAGCCAGTTTCTTCCAACCTTTCTTCCATCTTCCACAAGCTTCTTCCCCCATTCCATTAATAGATAGAAGGTTCTACCTGCTTACTAAGCTCCTGTACATTACAATATAAAAGGAGGCCCTTTGCCTGTCCTTTGAGCAATCAATCTACCCATCTTCTATCCTACACAGCTTGTGTGACTTGCACATCTTACCTAAGTTCCTAACCCGAACTAGAATACTACTCTTGCTTAGAGTAACTATTCTTAGTTAAGTAGTTGCTTTACTGCTTAGCCACTTAGCCTAACACGCTGGGTGAAACTCTACAGAGTGAGGTTGGCAATCGATTTTCTTGTCAATTAGCACTCCAATACCCGAGACGAGCTGTTCAGTTGATTTTCCTGTTCAGTGACTTTCACAAGTCAAGTCAAGTTGTGCGCGAAAGCCACTTCACATTACTCTCTCATTATTGCAGTGCATTGACGTTGGTCGACCCAATCCACTTACAAACTCTCCTGCGGAGCCTATTCCCTCTTTATTAAAAGGAATACTCTTGGACCCCGATAGTGTCCTTGAACCTACACACTCTTTTAGTTTATTGTTCAGTGCAGCTAAGAAACGCATTGCCTTCTACCTGTAATAACTTGGACTAGTTATTACACAGATTGCAACCAAGGTACAAATATTAAATTATTTCCAGAGTTGTGCGGCTGCATTGAATTGGTATTCTACTCGTCGTGTAAACGACACGTTCTGATAGACAGAGGCGTTAGCAATAACACCAAAGTCTTGAAGGGTTCCAAAACATCCAGCTCAAGTTCGCCCATGCGGCCTTAAAAAGGCCACGCCATGACCCGGCCACAGATCCGGTGGCCGGGCCCTCATCACCTCGCGGGACGGCACCCTTGCCAGCACGCGCAGCATCGGGGTTAGCGTCCCGATTATCGGCCCCCACCCCGACGATGACAACGACAGAGGGGTGGAGCGCACCGTCTGACGCGGCCTATGGTGTCCCAGATGGATGGGAGTCCGACTCCTCCATCTGGAAGACGTACGAGCCGGACAGAGCTCAGCGTCTGGCTGAGCAGCCAAAAAAGAAGCGCAAGAAATTGCGTGGCACCCCCAATACCGTCAATGGTCTAGCCATTGCGAGAGAAAGTGCAATCAGCACATACCTTGCAGCGTCACTGTCACACACGATCAACGACCCTGCCCTACAACGGCAGATAGCAGTGATTGAGGCCCAGTACATTGGGCCTCACATGGACCTGCCACCACCGGCGGGGACAGTTCACCCTCCCTACCGGGGGGAGGGAGTGATCATACCACTCGGAGACCCGCCGACCTCCGAGATGGGCCTCCTACCACGGCCGGTAGGAAAGGCGCCGCAGCGTCGTACTCAATAGAACGACGTCTGCCCACTCAACGACCCACGCTTCGTTGAGCTCCTAGCGTGGGCAAAAGACACACCGCAAGTCGCGCGCACATGCGACATGATCAGCATGTTCAAGTGCATCGAGCGCGAGCAACGCGCTCGCAATCCCAAACGGGATTGTCTTGTAATAGCAAGCAGTACCCTGCACGACATCGCCACTATCCTAAGGGGTTGGATACATAACCCCGAAGGAATCCCCACCGCCATCCACGACAACGTGGATGGAACCTTCAACCTGTAAGATTAGATGATCTGTAATATGGATCTCAGTGTTTGAACACGACAGCGTAGCCAAACGACTGTATATTCACCTGTAATATGGATCTACAATATACAGGTGAGTTAAGATAAATAGATACTAAATGATTTGTCTCACCTCAGTGTTTGAACGCGACAGCGTAGCCAAACGACTGAGGAGAGCGGTCGAACAGTGCACTACTTATACTATAAGAGACTTATTGTTCTAATCTAAATGGGACAACAAAAGAACAGAAAGAACAATGGACATAATGGGTGGTCCACTTGCATATACCCGGCGACCAAGTACAATGCGCGGCTGTCACGTGCCCGCAGTCCCCACAGCTCCAACACTCCCCCTCAAACCGTCGACAGCCCGAGTTCGACCGCGAACCTTGGTGGATGGTAACGCTTTGGTAAGTGCATCCGCTATCATGTCATCTGTAGGGCAGTATACTAAGCGTAGGACGCCCTGTTCCACGATCCATCGTATGAAATGGAAACGGATGTCGATGTGTTTGGTACGTGCATGATATTGATGATCTTTCGCCAGGGTGATTGCTGACTGATTGTCAGAAAACAACGTCGTCGGTGACATTTCGGTATTGAAGAGCTGTTGGATCAAGGAGTGAAGCCACTTCACCTCCTTTGCAGCGTGAGCGGCTGCTACATATTCGCTTTCCGTTGTTGACAGCGAGACGATCTGCTGACGCTTTGCACTCCAGGAAACTGCTCCTCCGTGGATAATGAACGCATATCCTGATATAGCACGTCTGTCTTCAGCCATGCTACCGTCGGCGTCGGCGTATCCCGTGATCTCGGTCTTTGTATGCCCGTAAGTCAACCAAAAGTCTTTCGTTCCTTTTAAGTACTGAAAAATTCGTTTTACGGCGTTCCAATGTGTAGAACCGAACTTTGTGGAATGGCGCGATACGGACTGGATGGCAAAGGTGATGTCAGGGCGAGTACCGAGTGCTGCGTACATCAGCGAGCCAACGGCTTCTCTGTAGGGTACGTCACGCATTCGTGCCCATTTGGCCATGGTTTTCGGTATCGGTGTCATTGAGAGAAGTAGGCCTTGCTCCATTGGTGTGGATGCAGGCTTTAGGTCGTCGAAGTTGTAGCGGCGGATGATGGAGTCGATGTAGGCACGTTGGGAGAGGTGTATGGTACGTCGTTCTCTATCACGCTTGACTTCTATACCTAACAGCCAATGCAGTTCGCCAAGGTTGGTAATTTCAACATGGTTTGAAATCCCCTTTTTGAACTGATTCACAAGGGCTGGCGTTGTTGCGGCTATCGTGCAGTCATCCACGTGGACCAGGACGATTACAGTGGCCGAGTTGGTGTGTCGATAGAACACGGCCTGATCTACGTCGCGGCGGGAGAACATGAGCTTGGTGAGCATTATTTCTACAAGTTTCTGGTACCAGCGCCGCCCTGACTGTTTTAGTCCGTAGAGTGTTTTCCGCAAGATACAGACCTTTCCAGAAGAGTTCGGCGCGTGATACCCAGGAGGTTGGGACATGTAGACTGTCTCATTTTCGGTTAGTTCTCCATTTAAATATGCACCTTTGATATCGATCTGATGTAGCTCCATGTCTTTTGCAGCAGCTAGCACGAGCACAGTTCGGATTGACGCAAGCTTTGCAACTGGGGCAAAGGTGTCAAAGTAGTCCACTCCAGGTACTTGTGAAAATCCTTGCGCAACAAGACGAGCCTTGTATCTTACTACATTTCCAGCTGCGTCCTTTTTTGCACGAAATACCCACTTGGAACCCACAATATTTGCATTGGTTGGGGCTTCGGTGAGTTCCCAAGTTCCTGATTCGCGGAGGAGTGCTAACTCTTCTTGTATTGCCTTTTCCCACAGATGCCAGTCCGGGCGTCGTTTTGCTTCAGCAAGGGAGCGAGGTTCGAGAGCCTCGGTTTCGCTAGTTTGTGCTACCAGTGCGTATTCATCTGATTCAACTGCCATCATCATCCAGTCTGATGATGCTTCGCCTTCTAGCATGTTTTTGGTGGCAGTGGGCATTTGGACTCCAGTTGCTATGACTGGGTCAGATGATCGGTGAGAGGTGGTTCCATGTCCTTCTAGGATGTTGCGAATGCGCTGACTGGGCTTGCGTACGCGTTTCGCAGGTGTATCAACCTCGGAGTCAGACAGGCTGGTGTCGGGAACGGGAGGTGCTGAGGGGGCAGTAGGTTTAGGAATGGCTGAGGGTAAGTCAGTTTTCGTTTCGAATACTTGCAAATCCTCCCCCTCGAGACGAGAAGCTGACGGGTCGTAATAGACGTTGCGTTCCACGGTGACCGTCTGCTTCTCAGGCCAGTATATACAAACGCCTTTACTGCGATCGCCAATGCCTAACCAGCGCCCTTCAGTTACACGCCCGCCAAGTTTGTCTCCACTTTCGGTGCGTACCCATACTTTCTCGCCCCACTCGCGTACATTTTGGAGGTCGGGTTTCCTTCCAAAAGCAGCTTCGAAGGGTGTCATGCCTTCGACAGATTTGGTGAATGTCCGATTCATTAGCCAAACTACATGACACGCAGCTTCTCCCCACAGAAACTTTGGTAGACCACTCGCGTGTAGCAGGGCACGTATACGCTCTACGATGGTGCGATTGCGTCGTTCAGTGACCCCATTGTGCTGGGGGGTATCGTGAACGGTAAGTTTTTGCTCAGTACCTTTAGACTTAAGGTAAAGCTCAAAACTCTTCCCTAGATACTCTCCTCCACGGTCTGAGTGTAGCATCTTTATGCTGGAATTGAGCTGCGTGCTACACCATGTAGCGTAGTCCTTGTAGGTGCCCAGGGCTTCATCTTTCGTGCACAGAAGGTATAGGTGAGTTAAGCGTGTCATGTCATCTGTAAAGGTGACATAGTAACGCTTCCGGCCTTTGTGGCAACCGGAGCTGGTCCCCACAGGTCACTGTGTACTTCGTCACTGAAGTTCGAGGCACGTTTGCCTTCTCGCATTTTAGGCACAGACTTGCGAGTCGCTTTGGCATAAATACAGGACTCGCAAAAGAGGGCGTCTGCTTGAGGTAATGTATCCAGTTTTATTCCAGTTACAAATCCTTTTGCAACTAACCTTTTGGCTGCTTCAGGTGAAATGTGTCCCAAACGACGATGGAGTTGTTCCAAGGTGAGTGTTTCTGCCGCTGCATTTGCTGTATCGGGCTCATGCGTAACTCGATAAAGGCCGCATCCTGATTTAGGGACTGCGCCAACTTGCTCTCCATTTCGCCCGTGTATCATGCATTTGCCGTCCGCAAATGTTACAGCAAAGCCGGCCTCATCGAGCCGTCCAACGGACACGAGTGTGTACCCAACATCAGGTGAATACAATACTTCAGAGAGCTTTAGTTTGGAGACATCGACACCATTTGGTACGTCGATTATCATTTTTCCCGTTCCTACTGCATTAAAGCTTTGTCAGTTGGCAGCCTGGAATGACTTGGGTGAAATCTTGACAAAGTTTTGGACTGCGTCATGATAGGGTGTTATGTGTTGTGTACATCCCGAGTCGTACACTTCGATACAGGGTGAGTTTGCAGCAGTTTCGTTTGCTTCGACGCAAACTGCATGGGCATCTTCCAGATCATTGCAGATGAAGTCCGGGTCATCACTGACAAGCAAAGCAGCATCGCTCTCGTCAGTTCCAGGTGACCTTTCCATTTCATATTCGCTGTCTGACTCGTCGCTGATCTTGGAAAACCAGTTGAGGTTGTTTGCCCCTTTGTCATCATCGTCTGTATCGGACTCGCAGTTTGACAGTAGCTTGGGTAGCTCATTTTCGTCAAGGTTCTCAAAGCGATCGTCTGCCCCTTCATCTCCATCGTCTGTGTCGGACTCACAATTTGACAGGAGTTCGGGTAGTTCGTTTTCGTCAAGGTCCGCAAAGAACGCAGCTTCGTCCTCATCATCGGATTCAACAGCTGCATTTGCAGAACCTCCGCCTTGAGTTGAGTTTTGTTTCTTGTTGTCTGTTGCTTTGGCAGGCTTAGGACACTTGTTCCTATAGTGTCCCTTGTCGCCACAGTTCCAACAAGTTCCCTTCGGTTTGTGCTCTGACTTCTTTCCCTTTGAGTTTGCTGACACAAACATTGCTTCATCTTTTTCGTTTCCCTTTCCACTCGCATGTCCGGAACGATGGGATCTCTGGGCTGTATGACGCTCATATTCCTCGGAGACTAAGGTTATGAGTTCGTCAGGATCTATGGTCTTCGTGGAGCTATACAACCTTGCGCCGGCAAGTAGGTTCGATGCGAAGGCTGAGAGGTGAGGTGGGAGGGACTTGATGATAGTGGAACGGTAATCTTGTACTTCAATGTCCACGCCGAAGGTAGCTAACTCCTCTCTTTTGACGCGAAGTCCATCGAGGAATTCACGAACATTGCCTTTGTCAGGGCATCTGGAATCCATGAACTGGGTATGCAGGTCCGCTTGAGCGAAAGCACCTTTTGACGAGTACTCTTTTACGATGAGGTCCCATCGGTCTTTTAAGGACGATTTGCTATGGACGCGTATGAGTGTGGAGTCAGGAATTCGGTGAGAGTCAGGAGAGCTTTTGCGGTTCGGTCCTCTTTGACCCATTTGGCGAGGGCATCTTCTTCACCAGCAGCTGGTGGAGTGCTAACTGTCGGTTGGGTAATCATACCGTCAAAGTACCCCCATAAGCCTTTTGCTTCGACAGCATCCTGGAAGCACATCGAGAACACTATCCAATTCAGGCCGTTCGTCATGAGTTTGGGAACCGAGGAGGGGAGAAGGTTGGTGGTGGTCAGAGCGGTGGTAGTCATGCTTTTGAAGGGAGCTGAGGGGATCTAGTGATTAGGTGCGGGGGCCCAATAACCTGTAAGATTAGATGATCTGTAATATGGATCTCAGTGTTTGAACGCAACAGTGTAGCCAAACGACTGAGGAGAGCGGTCGAACAATGCACTACTTATACTATAAGAGACTTATTGTTCTAATCTAAATGGGACAACAAAAGAACAGAAAGAACAATGGACATAATGGGTGGTCCACTCGCATATACCCAGCGACCAAGTACAATGCGCGGCTGTCACGTGTTTGCACTTTTGCCCACGGTCACGTGCCCGCAGTCCCCGCAGCTCCAACACAACCTAGACGACATGGACGTGATGTGGTTGAAGGCACTCGCGCCCTGTGTTAAAGGGGTCGCATCACCTCTCAAGTTGAGACTCCTCGACTTGTTCGGCTTGACCGACCAATGGTCGAGCTTTGTCGATGCCAGGGAATGCCTGACACCGCAGAGCACCAGCCTGCGGCTTTCCATCACAGGTCCATATCCCGTGGGAGGCCAGGCTGGCCCTGACATCCCGCTCGCTGAGATCGCATGATGGCTGGCCCGCTATGCCGGCGTCACTCACAAACGAGCAGCCCGCATTGAACATTACGTTCAACGCAGCCTCACCGGCGCGGCGTTCAGTGCCGCCGCATGGGAGGGCCAACAAAAGGTCCTTGAGACCAACCATGTCAGGGCTGCGGTGCCACAACCGCTCACCCACGCTCAGCTCGATCATGAGCTGGCGCGCTTCCGGCCTCCTGCACAGGCCGAGGACCCGGCTGTCGAGGCCATGCTCTGCAAGGACATCGACCCCGTCAACCAAACGGAAACCCCCACCAGTGGTGAGACAGAACAGCCTCACCCAACCACCCCTGTGGATGTGGAGGTGCCCCCAGAGGAGTCACGTGCTCCCCCAGCCCCATACGATGATGTCATCATATCGGAATCACTAGAGGATGCCATCATGGATGACCTCTATGAGTCCTAGTTGGTCCCCTATAGTTGTCTATAGAGGTGGAGGGTGTAAATAACCTATGTATCATACATGTATACTAGTTATTACATAATCCCAGTGGGCACCTTAGGGACCCACTGTATGGTTTATGCGTGGGAACCGGCTAGCGGCCCCAATCGCATCTTACCCTTACACTGTCACTACGTAGCATTCAGAATACCACACTTTGGTCAAGTTCTGCTGTGCCCTTGTGACACAAGGCTTAAGATCGACATCTTTACAGTCTTCCTCCTGCTCGCTTGTAGTGTTCTCCGGGCTTGGGCCTAGGCCCGGGCTGAGCCCAAGCCCAGCCCTAAAAAGCCCGAGCCCGGCCCGGCCCAGGCCTCCAAAAGCCCGAGGAGCAGGGCCGGGCTTCATTTTCATAAGCCCGGGCTTTTGGGTGGGTATTAGTATTTAATTCAGCGACGCAAGTCGCTGCATACTATTGAATCTACTACTCTTCATAAGTTGCCCATGCCGCGTGTCATCGACAGCTCCAACGAGGAAATCCAGGAAATGGGCCCTCTGCCATTTAAAAGCAGTTCAGGCCGCGTGGTGAAGCCAAGCGCGGCGCTTCTGGATCCGAGTAATGCGGCGAAAGTCCCAGGCCAGCCTCACGGCACTAGGAGGCTGGGGGAAGCAGAGTAACCTAAAAGGAAGAAACCTAAACCTACCGTTGCCAAACCTACCGGTAAGCAAAAGGACAAGGAGGTTCCAGTGCCTGTCCCCGCCCCGGGTGTGTGACGTGATATTATGATTATATTGGGTTTATTAATAAGTACATCTAATTCAGTTTCAGCTGATCGAGCCTTACCCCTGGCAACTATCACTCATGACGACACCCACCCGGAAGGGTGGCTGAAAGATCTAGATGGTATTGAGGTCTTACCCGACAGTTCAAAAATTTCCAAGGAACGTACCTTAGATATACAGTTCTTTTTTGAGAACCGGCGCCAGGAAGAAGGCAAGAAAATCATGGACTGCAAGCTGTGTCAGTGCGTCACCGTGCGTGTGGGCGGTCGTGGCAGCCTCCCGGAATCTCATCATCGCTGACTTTGTCCGAACCCAGAAAACATGATCGGTCTAAGGTCAGTTTTGTGAACGATGTCAGCACCCTGCGATGCCACCTCCAGTCGATGCATGAGGTGAGTTTTTAGTCCATCCAAAATTCCCATTAGATATTTAACTACCCATTTAGGGAAAATACCAAGAGTGGTGTTCTAAGACTGGGTTTACCAACAAACTGCCGAATGCGGTTAGGCAAGCCAGGCTTGTGCAGAACAGTGTACTGACGACACACTTTGGACCGGCTCCCTCCCAGGTGACGGAAGCGGCTGTAGCTCCATATACCGATGAGACATTTGTCCAGCTCGCAGTAGAGTGGATGATTGCGACCGATCAGGTATGTTCATCATATTGTCACTTGTATTCATTGACTTATATTATGTGCATAGCCTATATCGGTGTTTGATAACCCGCGATTCAAAGAAATGCTCGAAATGGCATCTCGTGCCAAGGAGAAACTCAAGCTTCCTGGCCACAAGCTCACCCGCAGCAAAGTCTTAGAGCTATTCCAGGGTCATTTGCGTGATCTCAAGAGAAGATTTAAGGTGAGTACAGACAATTATTCTGTAACCAACGTAACTACAACTCACGGACCAGGGCACCGATATTCGAGGTTTGATCTCCTGCACATGTGACGCATGGCAGGCCTCGAATGTCGATGGGTATTTTGCCGTCACCTGTCACTGGGTTGAAAAGGATTCGGGAGGTATAATGAGTCTCCAGAATTCTCTGGTTGGTTTTGTACGTGTTACGTATCGAGATTTCCACTAAGTCGGAACTGGAAAGGACAGCGGCTTCAACTTATAGGTTGCGCCCCCAATGAACTATCGTCCTAGGTATTTCGGAAATGAGCCGGAAGTCGGAAAGTACTGGACCAGAGGTTTGGTCGGAACTTGAGTCGGAACTGAGGCGGAAGGCGGAAGACGGAAGGCTGAGAGAGAGACTGAGATCTTGCTAGACTCGCTGTGCTAAGAACAGGAGATGGAGCGAAGGAAATCAAGTATCGAAGGTGATTATCTGATTGCAGAATAACAGACATACATGAGGGGGGTTTTATACAAAGCGCAGAGCAACAAGTAATGGTGTTGTACTAAGCAAATTCCGGAGGAAGCGGAAGTCGAGTACAATGTGTGGGAACTAACTAATTGGGAACAATGGTACTACAAGGGGGGTTCAGGGTAAGGTAGAACAATGGCAAAGAACAAGGGGTCGGGAAAACATATCTGACAACGAACTACAAGGGTGACCGGATATATGGTTTTGATGAATGGCGAGGTAGATCCGGTGGGTCCGAGTAATAGAGTCGAAAGAACAAGGGAAATGTACAAGGGGCGGAATGGCGGAAATGTCGGAGGGGCGGAACGTGTGGCGGAACTATTGGAGAGGCGGAATGTATGGCAGAACTGAGGGTCGGAAGTCGGAAATGAACGGTCGTAACAGTACGTGTCAACAGCGGCCATTCAGGTAAGCGGCTTGGACAAGTCCTGTTCAAAGTCTTAGACCGTGTTGGGGCTGTCCATAAGGTATGTTCCATGCCATTACACTCTCTCTAACTGACAGCCTATTCCTTTAGGGCGGGTGGGTGACCTGTGATAACGCCTCTAATAATACCACGATGATGGAGGAGTTGGCCCGACGCATCAAGGAGCGCACAGGACAATTGTTCTGCCCAGTAGAACGACGCATCCGGTATGTGCTTTTCTTTTCAACAAGTTATTTACATTTAACTATTGGTTATAGCTGTCTCGCGCACTCCATCAATCTTGCAACGCAAGCCCTTCTTGCCACGCACTCACACTCCCCGCATTACAATGCGGATAAGCCCGACGATAACATCCCAGACACCGAGGCATTGAAACGAGATGCTGTTGGACTTATCCGTGCGATTTGTGTCAAGGTATGTACACCCATTGCAGACTGTCCATGGGTACATTCTAACAACCATTCCTGTAAGCAGGAACGGTCTTCAGCCAAACACAAGGAAGTATACCGTATGCTCCAGGTCCAAAACCAGGTCGAGCAGCCGACCACCCTCTTACTCGACATGGTTGTACGCTGGTCATCTACGTATATCATGCTCGACAGAGCATATTGAAACAAAGAGGTGTGTACTCACTACCAGTATATATCCATATGTACAAACGTGACCTTGTAGCATGTCAACCGGTTCGTGCTCGAAATCGCACACCTCGAGAAGGATCGCACGAAGTCCCTGAAACTCATGAAGCTGTCACTTACCCCAGGAGAATGGGACTCGGTGAAGGCCTTTATACAGCTCCTTCGGGTAAGTTTGTCCTGGCTATGAAACTAAATCATTTCTAAGCATCTCCCCTGTATCAGTTTGCTGATGCCGCGCAGCATGAGTTCTCGGCTGAACAGTATCCTACGCTGTACCTTGCAATCCCAGGGTTAGAAGGTCTCCATACAGTGTGGTCCAGCCGCCTCATTGCACGGTCTGGATATGACGAATTCCACGGACCACTTACTGCCGGCATCAATAAACTCGCCCAATACTATAACAGAACAGACGAATCACAAGCGTATATAATGGCTATGGGTGAGTAGCATATATACAAGTAGTCCCTGCATACTAACACATTGGATGGCAGTGCTTCACCCTGAACAAAAAATGACACATTTCGAAAAACACTGGGGAAATGAACTGGTGGACAGGGTGACACAAACAGTCAAAGCTATTGTGAGTCACCTATTGTTTGGTCTATTATTCCACTCACTGGTCCTGCAGTTCAAGGAGCGTTGGGATGCATCAAGGGCTGCACCCAAACCATCCAATGCAGTCCCTAACCTGAAGAAACGTCGGTTCCAGGATCTACTGGGTGCACTGAGTGGCGATGAAGAAGAAGACGCACCGGCTCGTTTGGTGCCTGCATCCAGCTTCTCCAGCGACATGTCAGACAGCGAAAGCCCCTGGCTCCAGGAATACCGAGGGTACATTGGACCAGTGGAGCCGATTCCCGATGGGATGGGGCTAATTGAGTGGTGGGGGGTAAGCCTTATATATATTCATTGATTAGATGAGATCGCTGATGCAAGCCTAGTGCCACAAACGCCTTTTCCCTATTTGGGCCTCGCTGGCATATGATTACCTTCCAATCATGGCCTCCTCGGTGTCGAGTGAACGTGCGTTCTCCAGCTCGGGTATCACGATCAGCAAGCGGTGTAACCGCTTGAAAGGTGATGTAGTGGAGGCCCTGCAGGTAATCAAATGTGCTCTACGAAACGACTTACTCACTCGGGATCCGGCACCCATGTCCTCGCTCAAGTTTGATCTCCTCGGTGACAGAAAAAACGGCGGCTGGGTCCGGTGATGGTTCTATTGATCTAGATTTAGACAGCGACTGTGACATTGAACTAGACAACCTCCTGAATGAGGAGGTTGTCTAGTTGTTGAATTTAATATGACACTATGGTCAGGTAAATACATGCATGTGCAGCATCCCCTTCGATGACTTCCCACACCCACAGGCCCAGGCTCAAGCCCGAGCCTGGCCCGAGCCCTGGTCGGGCTTGGGCTCAGGCTGGGCTTAGAATTCGTCGAGCCCAAGCCCGGCCCGAGCCCGGAAGACACTACTGTAAGGGCAACCCTGGCTAGTCGTGGAGATCACACTACCACACAACTGACAAGGGGAAATCCAAAGTATGTATAAATGAACAGAGCATACAAGAGAGGGGGTTCTCACCTGACAAGGGGAAATCCAAAGAGAAAAGTCTAAGGACCCCCAATGTCAGCGAGCCCGTATTATACTACGCTGCGCAGCCAGGGACAACGCTTGGCACCCGCCATCAACCCTGCATCCCCCTGACCCTTGATCGACCCTTGATGCCACCTATTATGCGAGTCGCTTGATTTCCGACACTGTTCCGGGGCGGAAGTCGGAAATTGGAGTGGAACTGGCAAGGCGAACGGAACTGGTGGAAGTTCTCCCAGAAGCGGAATTGTTCCCGAAAGCGGATGCGGAGATGGAATCGGAACCGGAAGCGGAGTCGGAAATGGAGTCGGAACTGGGTGTGGTGTCGGAACTGGAAATGGAAAACAGGGTGTCCCCTGACATCACCCCCCCTCTAGCGTGCTGCGTCCTCGAAGCGCGGGACACAAGGGATTGAAATGCCAGCGAGCGGATTCGGCGAGGGGCACCTGGATGTGTCCTGTAGAACTCCCGGAGTTTGTCAGGAGCGGAAACATCTTGCTCCGGGACCCACGAATTCTCCTCGTACCCATACCCTTCCCATTTCACGAGGAATTGGAGTCGTCCTCGCACAAACCGGCTGTCCAGGATCCGTTCTACCACGTAGTGCTCTTCCCCATCTACAATTTCTGGCGGAGGTGGCGGATGAGCCTTCCGACGTGGAATTGGGTCCTCAAGCATAGGGAGTAACTTCACCACGTTGAAGACGGGGTGGAGGCGGGACATGGACATCGGAAGTCGGAGGCGGTATGCATTCCGTCCAACCCTCCGCGTCACGTGAAGGGCCCAAGGTAGCGGTGGGCAAGCTTCTGCGAAGGGCGTGTGGTGCGGATGTCACTTGCATCTAGGTACACCTTGTCTCCAACTTGGTACTCTGGGGCAGGAACCCGGCGTCGGTTGTAGTACCTTGCCATGTCATCCTTGGCCTTCGCAAGGGCCGACTTGGCTTCCGAAAGGGTGGAGTCCATGCGGTCTCGGAACTCATTGACCGTCTCGAGTCGGGAGTCAGCCTGGCGTGGTTCGAAGCCCATCCGCGGGTGTCGTCCGGAGTCAAGCATGAAGGGAGTCTGTTGCGTGGCGGAATGGACATGGTTGTTGTATTGGAATTCCGCCAGCGGAAGTAACTCATCCCAGTCATCCTGCCTCTCATTGACAAAGAGGCGGAGATATTGCTCCAACTCCTGATTGACCCGTTCCGTCTGTCCGTCACCCTGCGGATGGTACGCTGTGGTGGTAGCCAGCTTTATGCCGAGCAGGCGGTAGAGCTCCCGAGTCAGTTCCGCGACAAACTGCGGACCTCGGTCGGAAACGACTTGCTTCGGGAGCCCATGCAACTTCCAGACATGTGCAAGGAACAGGCGGGCCGCTCCGAGGGCTGTGATCGTCGTGTGCGTCGGAATGAAGTGGGACACCTTGCTCACCGAATCCATGACGTTCATGATCGCGTCGTAGCCATGAGACTCTGGGAGTTCAACGATGAAGTCGACACTGATGGTGTCCCAGCGGGATTCGGGAATCGGGAGCGGAACAAGTTCTCCGACGGGCGGACGTCGTTGCGCTTTGGTTCGGAGACAAAGGTCACACGTCTTCACGTACTGTCCGATGTAGCGGGACATCTGAGGCCACCAGTAATTCCGAGCCACTAACTCCAGCGTCTTCCACCTGCCAGCATGCCCAGCGACCCGTGTGTCATGGTGCTGGGACACGATGCGACGGCGGAGGTCCGCCCCACCCGGAACATAGACCTTGCCTCTGAAGTGGAGCAGTCCATCACGTTCCGACCATTCCGCTGCCCGTACAGACCGTGAGTGCCCCTTCCGGAGTTCCTCCACTGCCTTCACCACCGACTCCTCCTTCTCTCCATTCCGGTACTGCCTCCGGATATCCCGGAGCATTTCCGCTTCCGCCCCAACTGCAGTTACTCCTTCTAGGGCACGGATTGCAAAGAGACTTGGGTGGAGCAGTGTCATATCCGCGTTGTCTCCACTTCCGCTTCCGTGATCCGCGCGGCGGGATAGGGCATCGGGCTTGCCCATGGTGCGGCCGGGGCGGTGGTGGAGCATGAAGTCAAACCGGGACAGGTGTAGGGACCACCGTGCTTGTCGTCGGTTCAGCTTCTTAGCCATGCGGAAATACTCGAGGTTCTTGTGGTCTGTCCAGATCTCAAAGGGGCATAGAGCACCCTCGAGGAAGTGTCGCCACTCCTCCAGCGCTCGGATGATTGCCAGCATCTCCTTGTCATGGATCTCATAGTTCCGCTCGACCGGACTAAGGCTCTTAGAGAAGAAGGCAATCGGATGCCACCCCCCACCATCTTCCGATGACTGCTGTGACAAGACCGCTCCGGTAGCTGCGTTGGAAGAATCCGCCTCGACTCGATAAGGGCGAGAGTCGTCGGGAAAGATCAGGACCGGGGCGGAAGTGATCAGCTCCTTGAGTTTGTCAAAGGAAGTCTGTTCCGGCTCTCCCCACCGCCATCCAACCTCCTTCTTGGTGAGGTCGAAGAGGGCACGGGCGTGGCAGGAGAAGTCCTTGATGAACCGCCGGTAGAAATTGACAAACCCAATGAAGGACTGGACCTCCTTCTTGTTTCGCGGCACGGGCCAATCCGATACACCGGAAACTTTGACTGGGTCCATTTCCACCTTTCCTTCCGACACAATCACCCCAAGATACTCTATCCGCGTCCGCTCAAATTCGCACTTTTCCGGCTTGAGACACAGGTTGTACTCCCGGAGCCGTTCCAGCACTCTCCGCACGACTTCCCGATGTTCGGACATTGTTTTCGTGAAAATGAGGATGTCATCGAGGTAGACGCAGACAACCCCTTCTGCTATCATGTCACGGAAAATGTCATTCATCATCGTCTGGAATGTGGCGGGACTGTTGGTGAGGCCAAAGAACATGACCTGTGGCTCAAAGAGTCCTCGATTGGTGCGGAATGCGGCCTTCCACTCGTCTCCCTCCCGGATCCGGACATTGTTGAAGCCCCAGCGGACATCCAGCTTAGTGAAGTACCTCGCCCCGCGGAGTTGTGTGATCAGTTCGGAAATGAGTGGAATGGGGTACCGGTTCTTGATCGTGATCGCATTCAAGGCCCGGTAGTCCTGCACAAGTCTGAGCGAGCCATCCTTCTTCTTGATGAAGAACACCGGAGATGCCATGGGTGACTTGGAGGGGCGGATCCTCCCTGTACGGAGGTTTTCCGCGAGGAACGCATCGAGCTCTACCTGCTCCTTGGGTGACAGCGGGTAGACCTTGCAGTTGGTGGGCTTTGACCCAGGCTCCAACTCGATGGCGTGGTCCCACAGCTTCCGTGGAGGCAGGGTATCAAACGACTCCTTGGAAAAGACGTCCTCGAACTCTCGCAGGTACTCCGGAATTTCCGCCTTTGCTTTGGAGCACTGAATTTCAGATACTAAAAAACATGCAAGTGTGTGAAAAAAACTTTTTGAAACGCGATCGCCCTCTTCACTCGGCCGTCATAGCCCCACTTAGACATCCATCCACAGAGGTTGTATATCGTGCAAGCCGAGTGATCATGCGCCATAGGGCCGATGAATCCGGAAAGTATTGGCTGTTGAACTGTTTGCTGGAATCGGATGGTGCATGGACGGCGATGGAATTGACCATGGTGGAGAGATGCTCGCGGGTGAAGGTATCAATTTGAAATTGGAAAAGTCGCAGCCGTGGGTCAGTCGGGGGTGCCTCGGGGAGGAACTCAGCGTGCAGTTGGCTGGCCTTAGATCGACAGGCTGCAGTGACTGTGCGTTGTAGGTTAGTGACGTACAAGTTAATGTACATAAATGCCAGATATACACACCAGATTCCTCTATTGCTCCTCTTGCTGCACGGGATCCACGAAGACTGTGCGTGCATAGTCTCCACTCCTGTCCACGATTCCCCACTCGTTACCTCGCCTGACTCGTCCTACCACGCACTCAACTGTGCGTAAATCAATCACGATCGGCGCCGTGGTCAAAGAGTAAGTGGTTACAACTTTGGTTGCATCCCGACTGCCTGTCGAACAAGGCATCACCAGGGCGAGGAGGTGACGTTTCGGCATCGCGATGTTGATACGTGGTGCGCGAGGTAGGACAACATCGATGATGCTTTCTAGTTGTCCATAGAATATCTGACGTATTTGCTCTGGTTCCGAGTCGCGTCCACGACGGTGATTTTGCACAAGGAGCGTGTACTTTACGGTGTCGTCGACGTTGGCGACTGCTGATAGGTTTTGTGCATGTAGGAATACACAGACATGGGCGGGTGTCTGGCATTATGCTATGTGCGTAGTCCAAAATTTCTCCAAGTGATTGAATCTCCGATGCAATAGAAATTCTAACTCCTTTCTCCCGACCTCTACCCCGACTAACAGAAAAGAGGCTTCAACACGTTTTCATCAATTTTAGTCGTGTCCATTCTCAATAACTTGGCATAATGGAGCGTGCCACGAGGAAAATGCAAAGTGAGTCTCATATTTGTGATGTTATCGCGCGATCAATCCCCGCTCAACACCCTTACACGCATGTGCCAAAGGGCTCATCGAACAGATGATATCTGAAGGATTGGACCCCAAGACAGTGTTTCATTCAATTCCTAATGGTATGTCTCATTTCAAGTGAATACGACTCGCATGTAATGCACTGATATTGATGCTATGTCATAGCCGCCACTTCTCCTCCTGTGGAAAACGACCCTGAAGACAGCGACTCAGGCAGATCTGAACTTACACCCCCTCCCTCCCACTATGACCCAGAACACAGCCATCAACCTGAGTCCATGGATATGCAAATTGGTACAGGGACATCTCGGTGAGTTATAATTGAGGTACAAATATAAATATAATGATTTGTTCTTCTAGCGTTCTGTTCGTGAGTTCGCCAATAAATATCTCGATATACATCAATGCATGCGCAAGCAACAACGCCGCCATCAAATGCTTGTGGATGAGAATGTAAGTCCTTATCTATGTATAAGTAGTCACCTCGGGATTGATGTGATGTATATAAACCAGGTGTTGCGAGTCCACCCTGTGCTCAGGCACTTCGACAACACCTGGCCAATTTATGCACTTACCCAACAGTATCTCAAGAATACTGTTGAGCAATCACGGCAAGCGAAGAAGCGCAATGACAAACGAGTGTCCCACGAAGAGCCTACATCTGGGAACGCCACCGAAATCACCTCAACCACCAGTGTTACCATGCCTGTATCCAGTTCTAAATCCAAGACGAAGAAGAAGGCTCATACGATTGTGGAGGTTGCGTCACAAGATGGCATAGGTAAACGCACTCCAAAGGTGGCGAAGCAACGCCAGCCTACTGTCAAAGTACATATTCACTGCTACTCATCTCACTGTGGTCTAACCACGTTGCATTCTTACTTCACAGGCTCCATCGAAGGACAACACCACCAAGGGGAAATCGGGTCACAATACCTCCCAGGTGATTTCATCGATAGGCGGTGTATATTTCTTTTAATGAGATCCATTCTATAAGGACAAGCCTTCGAAATCCAAGAAAACAGTCCGCCCCAAGCCAACTACAAATCACCTGACAACCACGACATCAATCTCGATCTCGAGACCCTAGGGGTTAAAAAAACGAAAGGTAAGCAGAAGCAAGCACCTCTCCCTGTCCCTTCTGCCGTCAATGTCTCAAAGAAGAGTGCAACAAACTCTATCAAGAAAGCCAAGAGGAAAATCATCGAAGACAGTGTTGAGGATGGTGTTGGCCCGGTAAGTCTGTCATTCCTTCGATTACATATTTTGATACATTTATATATAGTCCAGACACTATAAAACGGTCGATTCAGTCCCAAAGAAGACCATAGAAGTAAAGGTATGCCTATTATTATGCTCCCGGATGTCAAACTATGCTGATATTGCACAGGTGGTTCCGCCGGCACCATCTACATCTGCAGCCACTGCTGATGGAGCCAGGAAGTCCCAGCGCAAGGTAAGTAAGTGTATTCGATGCCGTTGCGCTAGGCTGATGGAGACATAGTCGATCCCGTCTGCTAGAGCTCGTGGTGCCAACCCATGATGCTCTCGAACCCTCCCCCCTCTTCTATTACTTGGTACCTGCGTATGCCATTTTGCATTGTATCTGCCCCACACTGACTACGTAAAATACAGATAGACCCATGTTCTTGGGCAAGCCACACCAGCTCTCACAATATGTCCCCTCGGCTGCCCTCACTCCCACAATAGACTGCTCCTGCCCTCGCTCTGCTCATGCTCAAACTCGATCTTGCTCTTACACTCAAGCTCTCGCTCTCGCAATATGTTTCCCTCGGCTGCTCTCACTCTCCCAATATATCGCTTCCGCTCTCGCACCTGTCTCTACTGGCCGTCAGCTCTCGTCTCTTCTATGATGGTTTGTAACTGCATGTGTCCATTTCATTGTTCACACTAGCTTTCAATCAATGTATCTCTAAGTGCTTTTTCAGTAATAGAAAGTACTGGTTTATTGTGTTCTAGAGTACTATTTATAAGTAACTTAGGAGCGGAAAACCAGTGTTCTAGGACGCTGAAAGCGGACATTCTAGCTACTAGATTTCGGTACGCAGCTTAACGAGAGGAAGCGTCAAAAATCCGCTCCCCGGTTACTTATTATCAGTAACTTGGGCATTGAAAATTTGGTGCGTAATGTACTTATATTAAGTGCTCCGAGTTACTGCAGTGTAGTTGATGCATGACGCGTGACCCGACACAGTGCGAGCGGAACCACCGTGAGCCTGACGGAAGAACGTGACAGCAGTGAGGATGCCCGATCGTTCAGACGGAGCTAGAGGTGGAAACTGGCAACAGGAGTAATAACGATTCTTCATCTATCATCGCCAAAAAGGTACAAGGGGGAAATATGTAATGTGTGAATATCCTGCGCGGAAATTCTAGTGAGCCCAACAACGTAGAAGTATTAATGGCTACCGTCCGAAGAAGCAGCCAGATCCATGACGGATCTTACGGAAGAGGCGTATTGGAAGTGGCTGTTACATGCTGGTTTACAAGTCAACACCATCCTCCTAGAAACGTCCCAGAAGGACCATAGGCATGCTCTTGAGGCACTTGAGGCGACAATAGTCTCACTCATTGCCAGTGGTGGCGGTGAACACTCAACGTCAACCTGGCGCAGCACAACATGATGGAGTCACCGGACACTTACCTGATCATGATACTCAAGCATATCCCATGTTACGTTATCGTTCGTGCCTGTGATGACATTGGAACTTTAAAGGGAGAGGGCTCATCTCATGTGGGTACCACAATATAATGGGTGACTATCCGTAAGCCCAAATTCCTAAATTCGTGGTTCTAGATCATTCGGATACCCGCTCCGGTCCTTAGCCGATGATCACATGACTAATTCAAGCCCCGCCGATGGTGAACGCACGATCCTAAACGCAACATCTAGGAAGGGGGTCCGGACCCCCTTCCTAGATTTTTTTTTTTTGCTGTTCCAAACCTTACCCACCACCGATTTGATAGCGAAGGTCCCTTTTCGGGTTTTGCTCCCGAAACACATGACTAAGAGGCCTAGGTAGAAGAAAAGTCAACATTGTGTTGAGGACATTAATCCACCCTCCAATGAGAACTAAATATTAATATAGTAGTATGTAGTTTTTAAAATTGTTTTTCGGAGAAAAAATAAACAAAATTCCAGATGGTATAAGCAAGATCCTCTAACGCATTACTACTCACGATGCTCTGATACAAAGGGTTGTCAGGTCTGTGGTACAAGACGGAAACACACCATAGGCCGACATACAAATGCAATATAAGTTGCGCTAGCCCTACACAGGCAACCCTGCGCGAACCATTCCATGATTGCCAGCGAAAGAGGGAAAACTTACGAGTGCGAACCAGGAGAAGATGAGGTTGAATGTCTGTACACCATCTCAACGTGCGGTGTATCCAGAATTTGCGGGCGAATAAGTGCGAAGAACAATAAATACTTAAATATATCCAAACTTGACAGTAGAATTTAGTGCTCCTCCACCCAATATGAAACCGAGATACCATCACATTGCTCTCCTCCAGATGTCAAAATATACTGCCCGAATCTGATTCAGCCAAACGCACTTACAAGTGTGCGCACGTTGTAGGTGCAATATAATAGACTCACAGATAATATTGTAGGAGTTCTTCCTCTTCCTTGAGGTCGGTCGTGAGGGCGAACTCCATATCGGCACACTTGAGGGCCGAGCAGCTAGGACATGTTCTAAATTTGGCACTACGGTTTGGAACTGTGTTCTAAATGAGGGGACGCGCGTCGCTCCCACGGTTTAGAACTGCGACTTTAGGAATTTGGGTTACGGATAGTCACCCAATGATGGCGCTTCAAAGTCGAGATGATTGGTATAACGTCGCGAAGCAGAGCCATGGCCGTTGAGCGGCGATTTGTAAATGACTAACGTGTTGGAGTTTGTAATCTTCGCTGTATTTTGTGGGCGCGCTCGGCGCCTAATAAGACGTTCTTTTCTACTGCGACCACCCCGTAAACTTCTACAGGTTATGGGCCCCGCCCGTTCGCTCCAGTTGTCGGCTCCCTCGGGATTGAAATGCGTGCTCCCCTGGTGTTGGGGTTGAGAGGGCTCTCCCGTTGTAAAGTTCATCGCAAAGCCCTGTGACGTTCCAGGCATTTACCACATTGTGCAAAAAAAAACCCCAATCACGTTGTGCACACACACATACCATTTGTTGCCGGTCACCAGTCATTACTGGGATTCATCATTAACCATGGGAACTTGAGTTGTTGTTGAGGTTGGTGGTTGGCACACCCAAGCCTTCGTATTCTGAGGTGGTTTGTGTAAGCCCTTATTCCCAGTGGAAATCGGCTCGAATTAGGGCTGCGTATAGATGTAAATAGATGTAAATATCTGTAAAATAAGCGCTGCAGGTGAGAACCGCCACAAACCGAGAAATGGAACTATAACCGATATTTTGGTTGGCTGAGAGATGCGCAGAGTCGCTGTGAGATGTGTAGGGATGTTCTCACCGGTAGATAGCAGAATAAAACCGATTTTTCTGTATTGCGGTATGTGTACAACCGCTGGTACATGTACACAACCGAGCCCTCGGCTCTGCACTCACCTGCACCGCGTGCCCCAGCACCGATCCCTCCACTCTGCATCCACCTGCACCATGCGCCCCAGCACCGATCCCTCCATGCTCCGTGTCCACCTGCACCACACGCCCCAGCACCGATCCCTCTGCTCTGCATCCACCCATACCACGTTTAATGGCTAGAAAGAAAAAAACTGAAACGAATGAGAAAGCAATGAAATAAAATGAGAAATATATGCACCAATGTAATGTGAAGCGAGTGTTTGATCAGCGATATCAGGTTGATGAGTTTGGCTTGGAGCCCTTCATGTCGGGTGATATCTTGCATGACTTGTTCGTTTCGCTGAGTTCACTGTAGAACTCATAGATGAGACACTGGTATAACTGAATAAAGATTTTAACTCACCTCCTTGTCCGCTTCTGAGTTGCGAATGCATCTTTAACGCCGCCCCTCATTGACCTGACCTGACCTGACGAGGCCCGTCGAGTACAGAGCGCCTGGGCGCGCTGGGTACAGCATGTCAGCGACGACGCTATGGGCATGGGAGTGGACATGGACGGCGCGGGGCTGGACACAAGGCATGCCGCCGACATCGAGCTCGCACGACACAGTCGAGGCTGAGGAGCCGCGCCTTGTGCGCAGGGAGGACAGTGAGGTTTGCAGGGTGGAGGGTGGCATTGAGGAGGTGCGCGAGGCCACGCTGGGGCTCGTTGAGCGCGGCGGGGACGTGGTGTGGGTACGCAGCGGGCGAGCTGGCATGCGGCGCGGTCAGCGGCGGAGGATATAGATATAGATATATGGAGAGCCCAGCACTGACCAGGACTCCGTGTGGGAAATGCGGCCGCCATCTGTAGCGTCTACGGCGCGCTCGATATCCTCGACTACGAGCCGCCTTGCAGGCGGCGATGGCACAGCCACTGAGGGTGAGGTGGGCGCTGCCATTGGCAGGGGTGAATCCGACGATACTGGGACTTCTTCTCGCCAGTATCCGTCGATTCCTTCCTGTAGATAAATGAATAAATAAAAATCCATAGAAAAGAGAGGCTCCTTACGTCTCCTGTCATACCGTCCAGATTCGCGTCTTGGTAGTTTTGGTCGTCCCCCTCCATCGTGTTGTTGGCCTCCACCGCTTCATCTCCCTCTATCGCATCGTTGCCCTCCATGTCATCGCCTCCTTTAATCGCATTGTCACGCTCTATCCGTTCTCGCCATCTATTGCATCGTCTCCCCCGTCCCCTCTTTCACCGGGAAGCGAAGCAGCATGTACGCCAGGCAGGAACTCAGGGAGATGGTGGCAGAACATGGTGTGTCGAATATGCTGGGGCACTGGGGGAAGAGAAGCGCATAAGCCCAACAAAATGTACGTCATGGTGTGGTAGATCTGACAAACGCAGAGGGTTCCAGTGCTGTGCGTATGCAGAAATCCGAGAGTGCGTGGCGCTTAGCGTCTCTGTGTCTCTGATAGATGAAAAAATCAGCAACGAGTGCATCTGCAAAAATGAAGAATCCACACCACTGGGTAAACAAAGATCGAGTTTGGATGCAGATGCAAATAGAAAATTGAGCAGAATGCAGATGCGTGTGTCTGCGATGCAAGTGCAAGCGGAGACAGAGAATCGGGTGATGACTGGAGTGCAGATGTGAGTGTGTGTACAGACACGGAAAATCGAGTGCAAGTGCAGATGCGAGTGACAGAAATGAGACAAGTTGATGGCACGTGCATCAAGCGAAGATGTTGCCAAGCAGAAGATTTCTTAGTTTCTGAGTGCTGCGAAAAGCGTTGGACACGCTGGTATCGGTTGGTGGTGGTTCTGAACCGGAAGCAACTGAGTTTTGTAAAAAAAAATTTCGTGCATCGGTGCGTCACCGGTACCTACAGATTTAACTCCGAATTGGTATTTCATTATTGGTATTTACAGCTACGTGCAGCCCTAATTCGAGCCGATTTCCACTGGGCCTTATTTGTTGAGGCCTCAATATTCTCATTCTACTGGGGAGGTCACTTGGTATTGGAAAGCTGTTGGAGCTATTCCAGGAGTTGGTTTTCAGGGAAGCTGGAGTTGAAGAGTGCTTCGATTAAGGAGGTGTGTTGGAGTTTGTAATCTTCACTGTATTTTGTGGGGCGCGCTCGGCGCCTAATAAGACTTAAGCCGTTCTTTCCTACTGCGACCACCCCGTAAACCCCTACATAACGGTTGGCAATTATGCATGTCCCGTGTCTCCTCAAGGTTAAGAGCTCGACGTCACAAGGTCACGTTCACGTCACCCATTGAGTCGGCGTTTGACCTTGGTGACATAAATTTCGATCGATCGATCGACGATCACCTCTGAGCTTTTGGTCGACACCTCCAGGCTAGACTCTTACACCGCATTTTGCATTGAAGGGGCAGCTCACAGGGTTCCAGGATTCCGCGTCGTTTACCCATTGTTTCTTACACTCCGAATTTATATGGTACATATGATCGTTACCGTGACTTCAACAACCATCATTATATCGTCCATCATGGGGTCGAGAAATTCACGTATACCCGACACCTCCCCCAATTATATGCTAAGACGGACTAATTCTCAGGGGGGGCTCCCTCCACTCTTGGCTCTCACGCCGAACCAGCGCAGAAGAGTGTCGCCACCGGGGCTGTCCCGAATACTGGAGGAAGACATTATTACGGAATCTCCTGCCAGATCAAAACCCATGAGAGATTTACCTGCGCACAATGATGCCCTCGGGGTCTTCAAACTGAAGCAAACGTTGAAAAATGCAGACATAAATAAGCACATTTCAAAGGCATACCAGCTCCCCTATGTCTTCTAGTGCGACACCAGAAGTCTCAGGCTACATTGCCGTAAGAAGTAAACTGAAGTATAAAAACAAGTCACCTACCAATGCCACATAAACACAGATAACCATTATAACAAGACACAGCGCAAACAACAGGAACTATTTCATACAAATTCAATGTTAAACAACCCACAACTTGAAGAAGCTTACCGTTCCGTATTTTATTTCTGCAAGTAGGGATGGTGTGATCTGATATAATGTGTGATTCCCCATATTCTGGGCACACAAGAGACACGAATGTCAAATATACCTTCGCAATAACGAAACTGTACATGCAACCTTGTTAGGAACAGATGACGACCACGACCAAAGAAGCGATCTCACTTGAAAAGCCATTGCGTGGCAACTGCCAAAGACAGAGACAACGCTCGCGTCGAGTTAGGCGGAAGTTCACCCTGGATAGCTATGATGCCGGCAGTAGAAAATATGTTTTCCAGAGTACTTACGGCTAAAGCCCTGGTGAAGTACCATGTTACAATTATGGGGAGGACAATTGAAATGAGACTCGCCATGCCGTGGAACCCCATCTTCGCTCCGATATAGTAATTTAGGCCGTGAAATCCTCATATCTTGTTACTCACCCAAAACTAAAGAATATCTGTGCGATCACAGCACGTCATTCATCATTTTAAAAAGTACCAGAAGAGTGAACGCACCACATACAAGTAAACCTATGCACGATTGTTTTAACGCAGTCACGTAAATAGTTTCTTGGATTTGGTGGACATACCATTACTATCGCGGCACTTTCGGTGTGATAGACCATGTCAATATACTTGGACAATTCACGTCTACGAGACGCTCACAAAGAAGCCGGTATAACACTGCTGTCTGGGTGGACGGCCTGATAAATGGCAATGAAGAAAAAACTGAACGCCTGCCCGAGGCCGCCGTATATGAGGCATTCCTTGCGCCCAGCTTGCTCGATTGCTACCGCAAGTGCAATAGTCGTGAAAACAACCTAGATTACAGATGCAGTTGCAGATAAATAGGTAAATAGTAGTAGCTTGAGCCGTGGCACTTGACCTTAACAACACCATACTGATGATGGCGAAGTGGCACGCCGGGAGTCAGCGAGGGGGACAGATCAACAGTAGAACGTAAGTATAACACACTATGCCTGTGGCTAGGAGCCCCGTGTTTGCACCTGAGCATGGTTTTAATGCATGTTCTGTGTAGCGTCCAAGGAAAAAAATCGTACCAGATATCCCTAAATTTGAGAAGATCTGGGGCGCATAGTAGTTGATGGCGTTGGTGCCAGTCCACTGTTGTGCTGTCCAAATAAGACATCGAATACAGCAACTTGTCAGGAACGTCGTAATGATTCCAAAATTGTGGTTAATTTACCAAACATTAACAGCGTTCCGAGAATAGATCTATAAAATATGACGCGACCAGAGAACATGGTACGAAACTGAGACTCGTGAGTACGTTTCACAGAAATTAGAAAATATACTACTTGTTCTGGGAATGTGGGCCTAGGCTTCCCTTCGAAATCACGTCTGATGTCATCTATTTGCTCCAGCACGACAGGATCTTTAGGGTGTTGGCAGCGGAGTCTAGCAACCACAGCGCAAGCCTCATCGTATCTCTATGGTGGGGCCACGGAATTGACAGTGATGAGTCAATTCGTCACTTGGATGGCCGACAATAGCTTACACCGCGTTCGCATAACCAGCGAGGAGATTCCTTCTGGAACAACATGCCCATCGCAAAAAGCCCCCCTACATAGTTGCGTCAGTCAACACTTTTCTTTATGCAGTTGTTTCTCGACAAGCCTGGAATAAGCTGGCATCTGTGATTCTGAGTTAATAATTGTAATAACAATGATTTACAAGGCATACCCAAAACCCACTCGCCACATCTGGACGACAGATGGTGAGCTGTGCGGAAGGAAAGCTCAAAAGTACATACCGCGGGATTCAGATGTGGCTTGACGTGTAAGGACTACATCCAAATGAGAAGCCGTCTGATACTTTTTAGAATTTCTTACAGAACCGTAATTCACAAAATACGACAGCATAATCCCCGCTTCGTAACATCATAAGAAAAATAATAGTATATATCATCAATAGGAAATGAACGTACTGACGTTGAAAAGTTGCATCATGCTTCCCGAAAGCCATGTCATGAAAAAATGGGCTGATGCCGTTGTCTAATACTCACCCTGTCATCCTGCCTCTGATTGCTCTGGGACTTGATTCGGATATATATGCGGGAACAATCTAATCGTGTCGTTAGAAATGGGTAACCTTCATCTTGGAAAACCAACGGCTGAATTCATGCCGACACCCCAACCTCCGATGACCCGTCCGACGTAGAGGGGCGTAAGACTCTTTGAATGGATTCCCGAACAAAGCTGGATAATTGAACCGATGGTGTAGATTACAACTGACACCATGAGGGCTTGCTTGCGACCAAGTTTTTCGGAAGCATAACCCCCACTCAGTGCCCCAAAGAAGCAACCAGCTGCAAGCTGTGAAATCAAGGCGTCAAGGGCATGAAGTGCAAACGGACCCACCTTGCAGTACGGAAACGATATTTCCGTTGAGAGCCGCTAGCGCGGCGGTACTTTGGCCATTATCCAAGCCGAATGAATGCTTGAAGGAATCCATCCTGGACAAGATTCAATAAAATTACATCAAAAATGTCTTGACTAACGAAAGGATCCCCCCGATGAGCCCAGTGTCCTAGTTATGGGGCGTTAGGGATCTGACTCGGCCGACAAGTGTCCGAATGCGAACCCAGCCAAAGAACATACCGCCTTGCACAATGGGATACTTGGTGAACCTCATATTCATGACGTGAGTATGATGAAGGACACAAACCAAATGCAGCGGATGCAGCCATAGCATAGATCCTTCGATTCTGCACGAGATCATCCTTCGCTGCCTTGAGACTAAACCTTCTTTTCTCGGAAAGACGACCTTGTCGGGGGGAAGGGAAGCGTTGACCCACAAAGGAGACGTCCGAATGGTTGTCTTTGGGTTGTGTTTCAGAGGACATACCAGCGGCACAGCAAGTGGTAGTGGAAGAACGACTGAGAAGAATTCTCGCACATTCGATTTCAACCCAATGCAGATACACCTGGGGTTTACTGCACGAGTAAGGTAATTAGACGCGAGTAGCGGACCGGAAGTCCCGTCGAGTTCAACGGATAGATTTCATACCTAGCCCTTAATTATACATACCACGAATAATACCGTGGATATCTCGGCCCTCAGAAAAAGCAGGCCCACTCACCGGTCACCGGCTCAGGAATGCGTGACAGCAGCCACATGTGGATCGCTAGGGTCATGTTATCAACATGCCCATGCGCGCTCCTCACGACGCGCAACTCGTCCTTGTCGTCGTCGAACATGATTTCTTCTTCTCCTTCAAAAAAAGCATATATATATATAATAATAAATTTTGACACTGCCCTGTATAGCCCTCCAACATGTTACCTACAATGCTCGTACCGGCGTTCATCGTTCAACGCGCGCGTTGTTTCGGGATCACGTGAGACCTACGGAGGCAGCCGACTAAGCCAGCGGCCCACTTGGAGGTGGAATTCGCCTTGTGTAAGCACGTACCTACTTAAACTCGGGATAATTGTCTGTTGCGCTTTTTGGTATCCTGAGCTCAGGAGAAAGATCGCCGGCTGTACGCGTAATGGAATAGGTCCCAATTCCCAAATCGGGTAAGAACCTCAGACCGCAGACGTCACTGTACCACGTGAGAACCACACTTGAGGCGAACAAATCCAGATACAGTAGTATCGACTGAACGGCTTCCAAGTAAGCAATGGAATGGAATGGAAACTTGGCCCTCTGATGGAGCTTGCTGATGACCAGTGACCTGTAGATCTTGATCAGTGTGCTGACCTAGAAAGAAGCGACTCAAAAAAAACATGCTTTCCTCGCTCTGTCGCTCCAAATCCTACTCGTTCAATTTACAGCTCTATCTTTCATCAAACAAAAGCTCGTGGAGAGGTTCATTTCGACAGAGGTACAGCACTGCTGTCGCCGAGGAGTCGTCAAGGCTGCAAAGAGCCTATCTTTATGGTGAGGTCGCCGCACTAGGTCTTTCGTGACGACCCTTGACGAGTTTCACATAACACTGTACCATTGGATCAGTCCCATCCTCATCCACACGAATGCTTGAGAAGTCTGTAGCAAGTAACGCTGACACATTGATATATGATCTCGAGGACAGCGTAGCACCTGCTCAGAAGGAATCTTCCCGTACTAGCCTCGTTCGTTTCCTGGGCGTGAGTCAGCCAGTGCATCACTCTGTCTCGCCTGACTAAACAGAGGATGTCAGGGCGGTTCAGACACGCCAAAATTGCCACCATCTGAGAGGCTGTCTGTCCGCGTAAACGCCATTGATACTCCCTTCTTCCAAGAAGATATTGCGGCAGTTGTGGGTTTCCTTTCGTTCTCATAAATTTCATTGTAGCTGAATTTGCGGGTTCATTGTTTTGTCCACAATGCTTGGATTTGAAAGCTCAAAGTTCCAATAATTCAAACTTTGGTCCTTCCCAAGATCCATTCTACCGAAGACCTTGATAAAATGTCACAGATTATTTCGCAGTGCTTCAGTTCCCGTTCGACGAAGACACCGATTCGAGTGGTTGCTTCCATTGAAAGCGCTAGATCTCTTTGGTCCTTAGGAGACATTGCAACTTGGAGGTCTCGGGAAGGCGTTGCCACCGTTTTCGCGTTACTCGTACGCGTATTTTCCGCTTCATGCCAAACTTCTAACCAATGAGGGCAAGTTTGCTGCCGAGGACTGTACGCCGCCTTCTCTTCATAAAATATTTGGTGTAGTGTTACTGATGAAGCATGATTCAACAGTTTGCGCGGATACGTCCATTATCCGCACGTCGTCTCGAGAAGAGCTACTATATCCTAGGTCTAAAATTGCCTTAGCAACTAAGGCATTCCAACTACAAGCAATTGACATGGTACGTCGTGCACTTCACTTGACTAGGCCCCTGACCCTTTATCCAAAATATTAGGTCTGTGTCAATTACAAAGACAAGGAGATTCTCCGCCAGGAGTGTGAAGAGGGCCGACGGCTGGGATTTAACGGCAAAGTCACATGTTTTCCTTTCTGCTTGCTTAAGGCTGGACTGCCTGACACTGATCTGTCATTAGCAAGCCATCCATCCGGATCAAGTTGAAATTATTCAAGGCACTTTTGTTCCGACGGCGAAGGGTACGCAAGTTATATCAGTTTTCTACCCTGCTGATACCGAACATAGAAATTGAACGCGCGGCAAGAATTTTACACCAAATGCAAATATCCCATGCATCTTCCAAAGGTGCCATTGGTTTGGATTTAGGTGATGGGAAAGGTGGAAGGGAAATGATTGATGCCCCATTGATCAAACAAGCAATTCAGACCATTCGCCTGGCCAAGGCAGCTGGCCTAGAAGTGCCAACCGTCTCCTGAAATCATCACTCTATCCGGTGCGCTCGAATACTTTACTGCTCTGTAGTTACCCATTGAATGCTGTAGTATCAAAGTCAGTATAACCATTAGACTAAATTCAGATAGCCCACCCTTTGGTTGAGCTAACCGTGTACCGTCTGTTCAACTTAGGTGGCTGGCCTGGTATTACAGTATAAAGACTAAGTGACTATGTGATTCACTGAGCATATACATTGATACTGTACCTATGTACTGAAAGACTACAAAGTGATGAGTACATGTGCGTTATAGTGTACAAATGCGGTACATACCTCAGTGAATATGTGACTGAGGTGCTACTAACTACATGACTGATATATATACCTGTCTCAGTGGAGACTATATGATTTATAAGGGGGAGTGTCAGGATCCAGTTGCAGGTAAGCCTAGGACACAGCCCTGTGCATCATAGGGTATTGGGCATGTTAAACTCTTTCACATTCTCAGGGGCACTTGCTTTGCAAGCGACACTGACCCTGACCTCTGTGGTGATCACCTAATGCGTGCAGTCCTGCATGCAATTCCGACGCCACTCAGAAACAGAAGCCAAGGCTAAGGACCCAGGATCTTTGCTTTGGGATAGAGGCAGAAGTGGGGACAAGTTGGGGGCTCTGGGCATGCTCAGAATGAGCTCAGGAATGGCTTTGGAAAAGGGTTCCCCTGAAAATCACTATGTAGTCTTTCACTACATAGGTAGGGCAGGTCCTCTCAAACAGCCTCTACAAAGTAGAGCACAAGTCAATGGCAGTGGCAGCAAACATAGTGTGGAAACCACTCATGCTAGATGAGCTGTACCACCCCATAGGGTACATCACCCTGCAGACTGCCTGGAAGCTTGTCCAGGATGGAATAGTAACCGGACTTGAGGTTGACCTGTCCAGTCAACCCTGATTCTGCATAGCATGTGCACAGGCAAAGCCCATGTGAAAACACATCCTGCTGAAGCAGGAGGGACCGTGGGCTATCATTGGCAGTAAGTTGGTTTTCCACTACAAGCATGATGTGAACGGCAAGGTCATAGCTCACAAGACTGGGCTTATTGTGCAAGGATTCTCGCAGACAGAAGGTATAGATTACAACAAAACATTCTCCCCTACCACGAAGCTATTCACTATCTGCATCATTGTCAAGATTGGTTTTCAAGCGTTAATATCGTGTATTAGTGAACACAGCGAATGCCCGAATAACTTGTGCGAATAAGTATGCCGTTTGGCGAATAAGTGAACCGATGAATGTTCACGAAACAAGAGGGTTGCCCGAACGGGGCTCGCCCTATCTACAGTCATAGCGAAATAGCTCGCAGCACTTGACGACGTAACGTGCAAGATATTGCGGAAGGGCTGTCTAAGTTTCGACGGTCCCTTCGCTGGCGAAGGTGCTCCTTCGGAGCCCTTCACCAACAGCACAGAAAGTAGTTTGAAGGCTAAGGTAACGAAGATGAAGTATGAGAACTCACCAGTGATGCCTAAGTCCTTGGCTGGTTGAAGATAGAAATCTTCAAGGAGAGGCTCAAGACTATGATCACAGCGAGGTCAAGTTTGCACAAGATGGACGACGTATGATAATTGAACTGGGGAATATACATGTGAATGTAAACTACTTATATCGAATGCTCGTACGGTATCAGCGAATAGGAAAGAGGCCGTCACGAGTCAGGGTTGGATAGGGGTGCACAGTCATGATACTAAGTAGATGGAATAAACATACAATAGAGTGAGGGAGGAGTGCGAACATGGAACGACGGAGAGTAAAAGGGGGCGAAGGCACTTATGGACAAAACCATGTCTTGGGACCCGCATACATGCTACCCTGCACGGACTCTTCGTTTACTGGGTTGATCCCGCACGACCTATGGAAGGGATGCCCTGCGAACACACATTGGCCATACGAACACCCAATGGGATTGGATTAAGAAGATGATGGGGCTAATGATGAACCATCATGCCGGGTGATTGGTATCGATCATTTTTGATGGCGTGCCTGCTGGCGAAATGCGCGAGCAGCGAACAGCGGTTCGGAGGATGGGGCGAACAGCGAGTAGGGTGGACGTAGAGGAGGAGTGGTCGGTAGGTGCGGCGAACTCTGACGAAGATGCTAGGGAGTGACGAGGGGGAACATGGAGGTAGCGCGGTAGGAGAAATAAACCGATCATGACAATCATCACCGCAATCGCTGTCAGAAACAACTGGGAGCTTGAGCAGACTGACATAGATAGTGTGTACCTCATCACCGAATGGTCTACATCAGGTGAAAGGCTATGAAGTTCCTGGAAAGGAACACTACATCTATCATCTCAACCATGAAATCTACGGTATGAACAGTCTGGAAGGGAAAGGTATTGTCATGAACCGGTTTATTTCACCAACTGCACTGAGCGCTTACACAGAATCTTTTCCCCAATTGTCTCATCAGACCACTACCATCACATCTTACCCCAAGTTGAGCCATCACCTCCAGTGCCATGTGCTGTTCCGGATTGTCGGTTGGCTCAGGGGTTAAGGACGACTCATTATTGTCTCCATGAGTCACTATTGTTCCTCATGACTTGCTCTTGTTTTCATTGACTCATTATGACTCAGTTCCCCTATTGTGTACCATACCAGCTTTATTGTTCTGACTCCTCTTTATGACTCACCTGACTCACTCTGACTCATTCTGACTCATTCATTCCTCTTGTTGTTCTGATTCCTTCTCATACTCACCTAACTCACTCTGACTCACTCTGACCCATTCTGACTCATTGTGACTCATCCCTCTTGTTGTTCTGACTCCTTCTCATAATCACATGACTCACTCTGACTCACTCTGACTCATTCTGACTCATTCTGACTCATGGTGACTCATCCCTCCTAATTTCTTCTGACTCATCCCCCTTTTCCAAAGTAGATAAATACCAGAGCTTGCTCCATGTATTTCGCTAGTTTGGTTATCATATACGTTACGCCGTCTCCTGTGCCCTTAAGCACTTGAGGATACCTTGCTCACTCTATCGTCTCTCTTCTCTCAATCTCTTACTTTGAGGCTTGGCGCTTCAGACTTGTCCTTCTTCTTATATCTTTTGACCAACCAGAACAGGCACCCCTTCTTAGTGCAGGGTCTTCAACATTGGGATCTTACACCCAGTGTGGACGGTTCTGACACACACACTGCAAAAGAAGTGCTATGGGTACACATGTTTCTAGCTGAGATTGCATGCCCACTCAAGAAACCCATCACTGTCCACCTCAACAATGTCTCCACTATCTCCATCACCAAGAACAATGAATACCATCCATGAATGAAGCATATTGACATACACTACCACTTCATACATCATGTGGTACAACAGCAGCTCATTCACCTGCAGTATATTCCAATGACATGGCCACTGACATGTTCACGAAGGCTCTCCCCAGGCACAAGGTCTTGTGCCAGTAGGCCTGTGTCCATTCAGATTCTAAGATAATGGATCAGTTCGACCAAATCTGGAATATCGAAGAGAAGCTCCAGGTCAGCCAAGCAAAGAATGACACAATATATATCATAGCAAAGTTAGATGTGAGACCAATGGCCAGAGAGCTGAGAAAAGACCAGGCACAAGCCAAGAGTTCCATGGGTTTGGAGATTTGGAAGAGGAGGCCAAGAGAGCAACATCAACACTGTGCCCAGGAAGGATCAAAGCAGCCAAGCCCTCGGATTTCAATGGCAACCGAGACCAAGGCCAAGCCTTCCTAAACACCCTCACCCTGTATTTCATAGTTGGCAGAGATGGATTCTTGTCGGATCAGGCCCAAATCCACTAGGCACTGTCAGTCTTCAAAACCAGGAGGGCTGCACGCTTCACAAACCGAGTCTTGCGAGTCAAGGCAGGGTCCGCAACCCTGCACTTGACCTGGGCAGACTTCAAGAAGAAGTTCATAGACCAGTTTTGCCTGAGGAATGAGCAGCTCACAACCCTCACTAAACTCGAAGGGACTGGCTGGCATCAGGCCAAAGACCCGATTGATGAATACATTGACCAGTTCCAAGAGCTGATCAACTTGGCAGAATACAACAATGACAAGATGAAGATCATCAAATTCCACCGAGGTTTAGACCCTAGCTTGCAGAATAAGGTTGCCCTGCTTGGAGATGGTGCTCCAGATTTCGATCCCAAAGGATGTGTCATGACTCATTTATTCCTGTATCCAGTTATCTCCATTTTCCCTTCCTTCTCTTCATCTCTATGTTTGCTCCATTCGCTCTTTGCCGAATTCGCCGAACAGCCATTTGCTACTCACATCATTCACCAGTAGGCACACCATCAAACACAATCAACATCCTTTACCCGGCGTGATGGTTCATCACTGGTCCCATCATCTTCCTGACTCAACCCCCTTTTGGGTGTTCCTATGGCCGGAGTACATTCGTGAGACATCCTACCCGTAGATTGTGTGGGATCAACCCAGCAGACCAAGAGTCTGTGCAGGGTAACATGTATGCAGGTCTCAAGGTGTGTTTTCTTACATAGGTGCCTTCGTCCTCTCTCCCTCCATTGTTTCATGTTCGCACTCCTCCCCTCTTCCATTGTATATGTGTTACACCTATTTGTATCCTGACTGCGCACCCCTACCCAACCCTGACTCAAGATGGCCTCTTTCCTATTCGCTAACATCATATGAGCATTCGGTATAAGTAGTTTACATTCACATGTATATTCCCCAGTTCAATTATCATATGTCTATCTTGTGCAAAACTTGACCTCACTGTGACCTGTTGGAGTTTGTAATCTCGTTAGTTAAGCTAGTTACAGTTGCTTAGTAATACACTGCCGTTTTCGTCCCTACTGCGATCTCTACATGACTATCGTCTTGAGCCCTCTTCTATAGACTAACATCTTCGACCAGAAGAGGACTTAAGCACCACTGGTGAGTTTTCGTACTTTACCTTCACTACCTTAGCCTTCGTACTATTATCGGTGCTGTCAGCGAAGGGCTCTGAAGGAGCACCTTCGCTGGCAAAAAGGATTGTCACTAATAGACAACCTTTCCATGAGGCCTTGTACGTTACATCGTCAAGTATCATGGGCTACTTCGCTACGACTGTAGATAGGGCGAGCCCTGTTGGGCAGCCCTCTTACCTTCTGAACATTTATTGGTTCATCTTATTCGCTGAATGGCACACTTCGTTGCACAACCCATTTGGGCATTCGCTGTGTTCACTAATACACAATATTAATGCCTAAAACCCAACCTTGACAGGATGGTACAAGGGTGCTTGGAAGGTGTCCTGAAACAAAGATGCGAATGAAGCCTTCCTTGAGATGAGCTGAGGAACTGGAAAACCCACCTGCATTACAACCCATTCCTGAAAGCAGCAGTCACTGTGGCATCTGCTATCAAGGCCCCTTCTGGGCCCTGAAATGAGCAGCAGTCCCAACACCTCTGAAGGATGGCCTGCCCCGATGGATGTAGACCGCACACACCAGAGTGACAACCCCCTGGTGACTTGCCGGCAGTGCCACATACCGGGGCACTATGCCTGGGAATGTCTGCACAGGCCTTCGACATTCGCACCATGACACTTGAGGGAAGTTGGAGATGATTCCCGAGCTTCTGGCACTGGTCAATGTAAGCCAGCTGAGCTCCAAGGCAGGAGGGCTGTCTGAGTCCTAGGAAACAGGTGATAAAAGAGGATATCTAATTGCAGATTTTGCGAGCCACAGTGGGTGAAAAATGTGCCCCCATTGCCTGTATATAACCAGTTTTCTTGTCTTGAAGTTCAGAATGAAGAATCCCTAATCACCTCATCTTCACTGGAAAATCCAGCTGAAGCCACATAGAAACCTGCTCTGAGTCTCTGAATTCAGGTCTTCCTCCCCTGAGCCTTCAAACACAGAATGCCAAAGCAGCGCATCATTGTTTTGGCTGACACTGCAAAGTCCTTGGTGATCAAAGTAGAGATCTAGATGAGTTTGTGGTTGAATCCTCCTCAGCACTTGCCCTGGCCGCAGAGTAATATAGAGCAGGGTATGTGCTTCCAGTTAAAAAGTAGGCAGGTGAGTCAAGCAGGTAACTTGACCCCCTTCCTGCTGCTGGCCATGACCTGCCAGGCCCGACGTATGAAAATGTAACCATGTCATAGTCTGCATGGGTCGATCCTTGTCAAATTAAAAATTTTCACTGTCTTTCAATGAAAATGCAATGTATTGCACAGAGTAAAGGAGTTGCAATTCCTCCTTGTTCTCTTCAATGCCTGCTATGTCGAGCAGTGAAAATATGCAACCTGGATGGTGTAGATTCTTGTCTCAACATTGAGTGGTTGCATGATTTCCTAGGTCTTGAAGACGAACCCCTACTGATCCCTGCAGAGGTGCACACCCTTTTCTTGACACTGACAGCCCCTGTCCCCCATATCATCCCCCACATCATCCAGACGTCATCCCCTACAAAACTGTTGTCCCTTGCTGCTTCCCCAGTCCTATGTTCAGAATTATGACCTCAAGAAGACATTGAAAATATATCTCCATTTGTGCTCAGTGTTGGGTTGAATGTGCAGATCACAGATCACACCTCAGTATTGAAATTATTCACCTACTCAGTAAACAATGTCAAATATCCTCAAACCAGTGTCAAGGGTGCAATCAGCCATCTATTCATCCTTGATCCCACCATGTGGGTCCATCGGCAAGAGAACATATGTCATTTGCAGGGTAAGCCAATGGGCCAGACACCTGCCAAAGAACCTGTGTTCTGCAAGCTTCTTGTAGACAACACTGGTGAAATGGTGCCATCAAGTCACATTCCACATGTATGTAAATGATGTTCAGTCAACAGAGATAGATTGCAAGATTGACCGACATACCTTATTTTTCTATGCTGCTGGTTGCATGTAAGTCAGGGTGTGAAGGTATTTGTTTTGGAACCCTTCAAGACTTTGGTGTTATTGCTAACACTTCAATCTATCAGAACATGTCGTTTACGAGACTCGAAGAATATTAAACAATGCTGCAGCACAACTCCGGAAATAATTTAACATTTGTACCTTGGTTGCAATCCGCGTAAAAACTAGTCCAAGTTAATACGGATGGAAGGCAATGCGTTTCTTAGCAGCACTGAACAATAAACTAAAAGACTGTAGGTTCAAGGACACTATCGGGGTCCAAGCGTATTCCAAAATATAAAGGAATGTACTTAGCAGGCGAGTTTATAAATGGACTGCCCTGATAATCTACCAGCGCACAGCAATAAAACGAGAGGCAAAGAATAGAATCTAAAACAGCTTTTACAAGTAACAGGAATTGACTTGTGAAAGATATTAACCAGGAAAATCAACTGATCAACTCTCTCGGGTATTGGAGTGCGAATGGCAAGACTATCAATTGACAGACTCACTCTGTAGAATTACACCCGGAGGATTAGTCTAGGTGGCTAAGCAGAAAAGTATCTACTTAACAAGGAATTAGACACTAAAGTAAGTGAATAACCCTAGCTGGGGTTAGCAGCTTAGTAAGATGCAAGTCACACAAGTCACGTGTAGGATAGAAGCAGTAGATTGCTAGATTGGATGATTCTCCTAGGGGGTCAGAATGGCCTCCTTTTATATTGTAAACTAGCCAATAGACCCGTGCTTCGCACCGGGTTAGTTAAGGTTAACATTGCACAGGGGTAGTCAATATATTACAGAATTATTTGGTGAAATGAAGCTACATATTTAATCAGGCTTTAGCAGCACATCTTTGTATACAATATTAGATGTTGTGTTCCCCTTCCCTAAAGAACATGGACTCTGTTATGATAAATACTGCATATTGCAAGTCTATTCCTACCATGCCCCTCTGCTGCACACCAGGATGTGGCACAGCACTGGGTAGGGACCACTGGGGACCCATGGGATGAGCTTGAATGCACTTGGACCACTGCTATGGTGGATACCCGTGGTTAGGTCCAACACATTGGGTAAATAAAACTTGGGATAAGTACAATCATTCAGATAAGTAAAACACATCTTATCACAATTGAAAGTAGCTCTAAATAATGCATCAGGGTAGGTAATATCACCACCCATTTCTCCCATGTCTGTGTGCCCCTCATGGGTAGCATGTCCCTATGTATGGCATGTGTTCCCAGAGTGTAGTGTGTCCCGCAAGTATAGTGTGCATAGCATGTTCCCCATGTGTAGCGTGTTCCCCATTTGTAGCGTGTTCCCCATGTGTAAGGTCTCTCCCATGTGTAGTGTGTCCCCCATGCGTAGTGTGTCTCCCAAGTATATCATGTGTATTATGTCCCTTTGTTATGACCCTGCATTTCCAACTTCTGACACTCAGTTCTGCCTCCTTTCCGACATCCCAGTAATTCTGACAATCCCACCCCTTGTTATATCCTTTCTTCTTTCGACTCTATTACTTGCACCAGACTCAACTCGCAGCACAGCAAGACCATATGGCCAGCCCCTCTGGAGTCCCATTGTTCTGTTATGTCAGATATGCTTTCTGTCCCCTTGTTCTTTTGCCCATTGTTCTTGACTCTACCCTGCACCCCCTTGTAGTCCTTTGTTCTCAATTAGTTACTTACCCCATATATCTTATCCGACTTCCACTTTCTTTGGAATATGCTTAGTACTACCCGATTACCTGTTGTCTCAGCTCTTTGTATGAAAGGCCTCACGTATGCTCGTTATTCTGGAATCAGATAATCACCTTCGATACATGATTTCCTTTGCTCTATCTCCTGCTCTTAGCATAGCGAGTAGCACAGCACCTCCATCTCTTAGCCTTCCGCCTTCCAACTTAACTCTTGGCCTTTAACTTACTTTGATACTTTCCGACTTCTGACTTACAATCCGAAATACTTAGGACAATAGTTCATTGGGGACGCAACACATAGGTTGAAGCCACCGTCCTTTCTAGTTCCAACTTCCGGGAATCACAATACATAACACCCTTGTGCATAGCATGTCTCTTGTTTGTAGTGTATCTCCCATGTGTAGCATGTCCCCCGAGTGTAGCATGTCCCCCGAGTGTAGCATGTCCCCCAAGTATAGTGTGCAGAGCATGTCCCTTGTTTGTAGTGTGTAGCATAACCCTAAGAGCCTAAAAGTGAACTTATTGTAGGGGCAGAGAAAATAAATAAATGTCAGAGGGTTTACAATGGATAATAGAGAAATAGACTTATATTTTGCAAGCAGAGACTGTTGTCATTAATTTTTTAGCAAAGTCAAGGAAATTTTTTGATATCTATTTTGACAAATATACAGTATATATATACATAAAAAATAAATAAAAATAGATAAATAACAATTAAAAAAAAAGAGACACTGATCCTAATAACTATCAAAAAAGGAGATATGAGAGCAAGAAACATACTACACACAGGAATGGTGGGAGCCCTGAACCTGGGCTAGATAAAAAAAAATAAACAAAAAAAGAGGATAAAAAAGCGAAAACTTATTGCAAGAAATGTCAGAAAAAAACACACCACAGGCAGTGATGATGATCAAGAAATGTGGGAGGCAATAAGAGGAGCAGTCCAGGCTGAAAGGAAGTCAAAAAGTGGTTAAAAAAGCGAAAATGTTGAAAGAAATACCATGGAGAGAAGCTAATCCTAATAAATGTCAAAACAACACAAATATGATAGCATGACACACACCAGATGCAGCAATGGCAGACAGGAAAGGTGGGAGGCACTGAGAGGAGGAACCTGGGCTGAAAAGATGGCAAAAAGAGGATAAAAAAGCGAAAACTAGGGGAAGAAATGACAGATATGATAAGGAAAGAACACACAGGAGGCAGTAGTGATGACCAAGCAAGGTGGAGGCAATGAGAGGAGCAACCTAAGCTGAAAAGAAGTCAAACAGAGATTAAAAAAGCGAAAATTATAGCAAGAAATAGCAATATTTACCATGGAGAGAAGCTGATTCTAATAAATATCAAAACATGATAGCAAGACACATACCAGATGCAGCAATACCAGACAGGCAAGGTGGGAGGCATTGAGAGAGGGTGCTGAAAAGAAGACAAAAAGAGGATAAAAAAGCGAAAATTATTGGAGGAAATGATAGATATGATAGGAAAAAACACACCAAAGCCAGTAATAACCATCAAGAAAGGTGGGAGGCTATGAGAGGAGCAGCCTAGGGTGAAAAGAAGTCAAAAGAGGATAAAAAAGCGAAAATATTTACCTGAGGGGACTGTAGAGAGACAGAGAGCCCCAGTAACAGACACAGAAAGAGCCAGACACAGAGAAAGCTAGTAGCAGACACAGAGAGAGCCAGACACAGAGAGAGCCAGCAGCAGACACAAAGATCCAGCAGCAGACACAGAGATCCAGTAGCAGACACAGAGATCCAGCAGCAGAACAGATCCAGCAGCAGACAGACAGATCCAGCAGGCACAGAGACAGTGGGCAGGAGAGCCAGAGGTTGCCAGTTGACCAGAGGAAATGGCAGCAGGAGGGTTGAGGGAAGGTGCGCGCGCGCGCAGCAGCGTTGGACGCGAACTGGTCACGTGACCAGGGCCGCTCGCCAGTAGAAAGTTGGATGCGTGGTTTGTTTGCGTCTTAGTCAGGATTACGTAAAACGCGAACACCCCCACAAGCACCCACGTGCCCATCTTTATACTATTGACTAGGTGGGTACCCGCGCTTCGCGCGGGGGTGTAGGTCAAGCGCCTTGGTAAGGTCAAATGCATCGGTAAGGTCAAATGCATCAGTAAGGTCAAATGCATCAGTAAGGTCAAATGCATCAGTAAGGTCAAACACCTTGGTAAGGTCAAATGCATCAGTAAGGTCAAGTGAATCAGTAAGGTCAAGTGCATTGGGGTAAATAGGATCATGCAAAATATATCCCTGATCACATAGTATCATGAATCATGTATGCACCCATGGAACAGCCGAACATGCAGAGCTCTCTCTCGACCTCTGGGATGGGCCTCCCAGCGACTCTAGACATGAAAGTGGTAATAGTCTTGACTGAATCATCAGAGATTATAAGATTGCGCCTATTGTCATAATCAACAGGTTTCAAAGCTTGTGCATTGTGAAATAGATCCAATAGTGATCTTGGGGATCCTGAATTTTGACAATGTGGTTATATTGATATGCCAGCTGATCCTCCGGTGACACTCACAGAACCAGAAACAATGCCAAAATCAGAAATGGGGGAAGACCCAAAGTGCAGTTGGATAGCATGTCCTCACACGTAACATGTCCTCACAGGTAGTATGTCCTCACACGTAACGTGTCCCCACAGGTAGGGTGTCCTCACACATAACGTGTCCCCACACAAAACATGTCCCACACATAACATGTCCCACACGTAACGTGTCCTCACATGTAACGTGTCCCCACAGGTAGTGTGTCCTCACACGTAACGTGTGCTCACAGGTAGTGTGTCCCCACACGTAACGTGTCCTCACAGGTAGCGTGTCCCCACACATAACGTGTCCTCACAGGTAGCGTGTCCCCACAGGTAGCGTGTCCCCACCGGTAGCATGTCCCCACCGGTAGCGTGTCCCCACATGTAACGTGTCCCCACCGGTAGCGTGTCCCCACACGTAACATGTCTCCACTGGTAGTGTGTCCTCACATGTAACGTGTCCCCACACATAACATGTCCCACACGTAACATGTCCTCACAGGCAGCGTGTCCCCACACGCAACGTGTCCTCACAGGTAGCATGTCCCCACACGTAATGTGTCCCCACAGGTAGTGTGTCCCCACAGGTAGCATGTCCTCACAGGTAGCATGTCCCCACACGTAATGTGTCCCCACCGGTAGCGTGTCCCCACATGTAACGTGTCCTCACAGGTCATGTCCCCACACGTAACGTGTCCCCACAGGTAGCGTGTCCCCACACATAACATGTCCTCACAGGTAGCGTGTCCTCACAGGTAGCATGTCCCCAAACGTAACGTGTCCTCACACATATCAGGGACATGTATCAGTATCTATTTTGTGACATATATACAATAGCAAAAGAAACCACATTTAAGCAGCTGTTGTCATTAATTTTAGCAAAGTCAGGATAATTTATTGATATCTACCTTTTGAAAAATGTCAAAAAAATGTACACTACATTTAAGCTGAAGCTGGTACAAAGTTTAGCAAAGTCAGGATAATTCATTGATATCTATATTTATTTTTCAAAAAAAGATAAAAAGAAAACACACTACATTAAAACAGAAGTTGTTATTAACTTTAGCCAAGTCAGAATAAGTTATTGATATCTACTTGCGAAAAAATATCAAAAAAATGTACAGGATATTTAAGTTGGCAGTGATTAAGGTTAGCAAGTTAGATTTATTGATGTCTATTTGCGAAAAAATATCAAAAAAATGTACATGATAATTAAGTTGGCTATTAATAAGTTAGGTTTATTGATATGTATTTGCGAAAAAATATCAAAAAAATATACAGGAATTGAAGCAGAAGCTGGTGTCAATTCACAGCCAGAGAAGCCCAGAGACACCCAGAGACACACACAAAGACACCCAGAGCCCAGCCAAAGCAATAGTAAGCCCACCAGCACAGCCAGAACACAGGAAGACACCAGTGGGGAGTGCGGTTCTGCAGCATCGCTCTCTTTATACCGAGCAAAGGGTCGTGCACGGACCACTCGCGTATGGTCGCGACGAACGCGAACCGGTCACGTGACCTGGGACGCTGCTGCGCAGCGTCAATGGTCTGGCCTGGGCCAGGGGCCTAGGGCTTGTGGCTGCGCCGCTCGCTCCGCTGACCTAATTTTTACGTAACATTATTAGTCAGTGGCGCCCACAACCCACTGCCCCCGTTTCACTCTTAGACTAGGTGGATACCCGTGCTTCGTGCGGGGGTGCAAGTCAAATGCATCGGTAAGGTCAAATGCATCAGCAAGGTCAAACACATTGGGTGAATCAACCTTGGGATAAGTCAAACACATTCCAAGGTAGGTAATGTTATGACCATACTGGTTGACCAACTCCAGTACCTCCACACCTCCTCCAACTCTATTCCGCAACGTCTGCACTTTGACCTTTTGATCCCCTTGTTCTTTCCTATTCACATGCTTCCGTATTCACCGGCCTTCCGTACTCAACTGTCAGCACAGCAAGTCTGGATCATCAGAAGTTCCATTTGTTTTGCTATCAATTAGACCTACACACCCCTTGTTCTTTTGCCCATCGTTCTTAGTTCTACCCTGCACCCCCTGGTAGTTCCTCTTGTTCCACATTAGTTACTTACTCCATGTATCCTAGTGACTTTCACTTGCACTGGAATTGCTTACCTCTCTACCTTCTGACATGTTGTCTCAGCTCTATGTATAAAACCCAGTCATGTATGCCTCTGTTCTACAATTAGATAATCAACTTTAATACGTGACTCCCTTTGCACTGTTCCCTATTTTTAGCAGAGCAAGTACTTGCAAGGCCTCTGTCTCTCTGACCTCCGTCTTCCAACTCAATTTCTGATATCCAACTTCACTTAATTCTTGAACCCTTACCTCTTCCGTTATAATACTTGACCTCTTCCAACTTCCGATCTCCAATCTCCAAAATACTTAGGATGATAGTTGGGGGCGCAACATATAAGTTGAAGCCGCAGTCCTTTTAGAGCCAAACCCAATACATAACAGGTAATGACTCTACACATTTCTCCCATGTCTGTGTGTCCCCTACCTCATGTGTAGCATGTCCTCACCTGTAGTGTGTCATCACACTTCATCTGTCCTCACACATATCGCATCCTCACACGTAGCGTGTCCTCACAGGTGGCATGTCCCCACATGTACTGTGTCCCCAAGTATAGTGTGGATAGTGTGTCCCCACATGCAGCATGTCCCCAAGTACCGTGTGTGTGGCATGTCCCACATGCATAACATATCCCTCAAGTATTTTGTGTGTAGCATGTCCCTAAATTATAGCATGTGTGTCCCCATGCATAGCGTGTCCACATGTGTAGCATCTCCCTACACATAGTGTGTGTAGCCTCTCCCTCAAGTATAGTGTGCAAAGTGTGTCCCCCATGCATAACATGTCCCCCAAGTATAGCATGTGTAGAATGTCCCTGTTTGTAGTGTTTTCCCCACACATAGTGTGTGTAACGTGTCTCTTGTTTGTATCGTGTCCCCCATAGTGTGTCTGTCCCCAAGCATCGTGTGTCCCCACTCATAGTGTGTGTGTCCCCATGCATAGCCCGTCTGTCCCCAAGAATAGTGTGTCCCCACATGTAACATGCATGTCCCCATGCATAGCGTACATGTCCCCAAGCATAGGGTGCGTGTCCCCACACATAACATGCATGTCTCCACGCATAGTGTGCGTATCCCCAAGCATAGCGTGAGTGTCCCCACGCATAACATGCATGTCTCCATGCATAGCTTGCATGTCCCCACGCATAACATGCATGCCTCCATGCATAACATGCGTGTCCCCATGCATAGTGTGTGTAGCATGTCCCAATGGTATGTGTAGCATATCCCCAAGGGCCTCAAAGTGAAGCAAGCAGAGGCTGTTACTACTTGCAAACTCAGGGACATGTATCAATATCTATTTTGTGACATATACAGACATAAATAAAATAGTCAAGGAACCATATTTAAGCAGCTGCTGTCATTAATTTTAGCAAAGTGAGGATTATCTATTCTTCGAAAAAATGTCAAGAAAATGTCCAGTACATGTAAGCAGAAGCTGTTATTAATTTTAGGATTATCTATCTTTCAAAAAATGTCAAAAAAATGCACTGTACATGTAACCTGGAGCTGTTGTCAATTTTCACAAAATAATTTATTGATATCTATTTGCAAAAAAAATGTCAAAAAAGTACAGTACATTGAAGCAGAAGCTGTTATTAATGCCCAGCCAAAGCCAGAGAAGCCCAGAGACTGACAGAGAAACCCAGAGCCCAGCCAAAGCCATAGTAAGCCAGCCACCAGTATAGCCAGAGAGGAGTGGCTGGTAAGCAGCTTTACAGTAAATAAAACAATAAAACAAACCACAATAAAACGCAGAATCTATTGTCATTAATTTTAGAGGAAACTTATTGATGTCTATTTTCAAAAAAAACCTGAAAAATATTGATATTAAAATACATTTTTTCAAAAAAAATGACAAAAATAATGCACATGTGACAATACTATATGATGAAAAAAGAAGGAACCAATAAAAGTACCAACACAAATAAAATTAAATACATGGCAATGCATTTAAAAAAAAAGATATTACCTACCAATAGAAAGCCTGCCAAGCCAATAGATAGCCAGCCAGCCAAAGCAATAGACAGCCAGCCAGCTAAAGGAGGAGACAGCAGACAGCAGACAGCACAGAGAGCAGACAGCAGACAGAGCAGACAGCCAACAGCAGACAGCAGACAGCAGACAGAGGAATCACCGGTTGGGCAGGTTCCTGGCGTTCCCTCCTTACCGTTCGGCCTTTATACCGCACGTGCGTGTCGTGCACGGACCACGCTCGCGTATGCGCGCTCTGGTCGCGAACGGGTCACGTGACCACTGCGCAGCGTTCTATGCTCGCGGCTGCGCCGCTCGCGGCTGACCTAATTTGGAACGCAAACGGTCACGTGACCCTGCTGCGCAGCATTCTTGGCTCGCGGCTGCGCTGCTCGCGTCCGATTGGCCAGCTGACTAAGGCTGACCTAAAACCTGACATAAGCTCGACGCCCACAACCCACCGAGGCGCTTTCATATAGTGTAACTAGGTGGGTACCCGCGCTTCACGCGGGGGTGTAGGTCAAGCGCCTTGGTAAGGTCAATGCATCAGTAAGGTCAAGTGAATCAGTAAGGTCAAGTGCATTAGGGTAAATAGGATCATGCAAAATATATCCCTGATCATATAGTATCATGAATCATGTATGCACCCATGGAACAGCCGAACATGCAGAGCTCTCTCTCGACCTCTGGGATGGGCCTCCCAGCGACTCTAGACATGAAAGTGGTAATAGTCTTGACTGAATCATCAGAGATTATAAGATTGCGCCTATTGTCATAATCAACAGGTTTCAAAGCTTGTGCATTGTGAAATAGATCCAATAGTGATCTTGGGGATCCTGAATGTTGACAATGTGGTTACATCAATATGCCAGCTGATCCTCCGGTGACACTCTCACAGAACCAGAAACAATACCAAAATCAGAAATGGGGGAAGACCCAAAGTGCAGTTGGATAGCATGTCCTCACACGTAACGTGTCCTCACAGGTAGCCTGTCCCCAAACGTAACGTGTCCCCACAGGTAGCGTGTCCTCACAGGTAGCATGTCCTCACAGGTAGCATGTCCCCACACGTAACGTGTCCTCACAGGTAGCGTGTCCCCACACGTAACGTGTCCTCACAGGTAGCGTGTCCCCAAACGTAGCGTGTCCTCACAGGTAATGTGTCCCCACAGGTAGCATGTCCTCACAGGTAGCGTGTCCTCACAGGTAGCGTGTCCTCACAGGTAGCGTGTCCCCACAGGTAACATGTCCTCACAGGTAGTGTGTCCCCAAATGTAGCGTGTCCTCACAGGTAATGTGTCCCCACAGGTAGCGTGTCCCCGCACATAACGTGTCCTCACAGGTAGCGTGTCCCCACACATAACGTGTCCCCACTCCCCACACGTAACGTGTCCTCACAGGTAGCGTGTCCCCACACGTAACGTGTCCTCACAGGTAGCATGTCCCCACACATAACGTGTCCCCACTCCCCACACGTAACATGTCCTCACAGGTAGTGTGTCCCTGCACATAACGTGTCCTCACAGGTAGCATGTCCCCACACATAACGTGTCCCCACTCCCCACATGTAACCTGTCCTCACAGGTAGCGTGTCCCCGCACGTAACGTGTCCTCACAGGTAGCGTGTCCCCACACGTAACGTGTCCTCACAGGTAGTGTGTCCCCACACATAACGTGTCCTCAAAGGTAGTGTGTCCTCACACGTAACGTGTCCTCACAGGTAGCATGTCCCCACAGGTAGCGTGTCCTCACAGGTAACGTGTCCTCACAGGTAGCGTGTCCCCACAGGTAGCGTGTCCCCACAGGTAGCGTGTCCTCACACGTAACATGTCCTCACACATATCAGGGACATGTATTGGTATCTATTTATATAGACATAAATAAAATAGCAAAAGAAACCACATTTAAGCAGCTGTTGTCATTAATTTTAGCAAAGCCTGGAAAATTCATTGATATCTACCTTTTGAAAAAATGTCAAAAAATGTACAGTACATTTACCCTGAAGCTGGTATTAATTTTAGCAAAGTCAGGATAATTCATTAATATGTATATTTATTTTTCAAAAAAAGATAAAAAAAAACACACTACATTAAAACAGATGTTGTTATCAACTTGAGCAAAGTCAGTATAAGTTATTGATATCCATTTGCGAAAAAATGTCAAAAAAATTTACAGGATAGTTAAGGTGGCTGAGGTTAGCCAGTTAGATTTATTGATGTCTATTTGCGAAAAAATATCGAAAAATGTACAGGATATGTAAGTTGACTATTGTTAAGGTTAGCAAGTTAGGTTTATTGATATGTATTTGCGAAAAAATATCAAAAAAATATACAGGACATTGAAGCAGAAGCTGGTGTCAATTCACAGCCAGAGAAGCCCAGAGACACCCAGAGACACACACAAAGACACCCAGAGCCCAGCCAAAGCAATAGTAAGCCCACCAGTACAGCCAGAACACAGGAAGACACCAGTGGGGAGTGCGGTTCTGCAGCATCGCTCTCTTTATACCAAGCGAAGGGTCGTGCACGGACCACCCTCGCGTATGGTCGCGACGAACGCGAACCGGTCACGTGACCTGGGACGCTGCTGCGCGGCGTCAATGGTCTGGCCTGGGCCAGGGGCCTAGGGCTCGCGGCTGCGCCGCTCGCTCCGCTGACCTAATTTTTACGTAACATTATTTGTCAGCGGTGCGCCCACAACCCACTGAGCGCGTTTCACTCTTAGACTAGGTGGATACCCGCGCTTCGCGCGGGGGTGCAAGTCAAACGCCTCGGTAAGGTCAAACGCATCGGTAAGGTCAAACACCTTGGGTAAATCAAACTTGGGATAAGTCAAACACATTTGGATAAGAAAATTTCATTCAGATAAGTAAAACACATCTTATTGATTGAAGGTAGGTAATGTTATGACCATGCTGCTCGACCAACTCTGGTACCCCCATGGCTCCTCTGGCTCTATTCCGCCATGTCCACACTTTGACCTTTTGATCCCCTTGTTCTTTACTATTCACATACTTCCCCTTTTGACTCTATTCACCGGCCTTCCCTACTTGAGCCTTAGCATAGCAAGTCCAGAGCATCAGGAGATCCATTTGTTCCACTATCAATGTTACAACTGTTCCGCTCAACCATCTCCGCCATATCCGCATATCCTCCGCACCACCTCTGCACCGCCTCCGCACCACCTCCAACTCTATTCCGCAACATCTGCACCATCCGCAACCCTCTACCTCGACCCTTGTGATTTCAGTACCCCTGGCCACCTCCAGATACCGACCCCTGTACTCAACCCTGAACACAGCAAGATACCATTTCCGTAATTCTGTTTCTTCCAATGCCTATTGTACTTACTCGCCTTGTTCTTTGCCATTGTACTTACCCTACCCTGCCCCCCCTTGTCATCCCATTGTTCCGCATTAGTTACTTGGCCCGTATGTCTCTCCGATTCCCGCACTCTCCGGAATTTGCTTAGTACCATACTATTACCTGTTGCTTCAGCTGTTTGTATAAAACCCCCTCATGTATGTCTCCATTTCTGCAATCAGATAATCAACTTTGATACGTGATTCCCTTCGCACTGTCTCCTGTTCTTAGCACAGCGAGTTTTGCTAGTCTTGTCTCCCTCCGCTCTCGATCCCCTGTCCTCTGCCTCTTCCGCCTCCTCCGACCTTTGTTCTCCGACCCTCGAACCTCAACTCTCAGTACTCTGTTCCCAACTTCTGCCTTCTCCGATATCCGCAAGTCAATCCCGAAATACTTAGGATGGTAGTTCATCAGGGGCGCAACACATAAGTTGAAGCCGTTGTCCTTTCCAGTTCCAACCTCTGGGAATTCCGATACGTAACAATCAATTAGACCCACATTCCCCTTGTTCTTTTGCCTATTGATTGTTCTTAGTTCTACCCGGCACCCCCTTGTAGTTCCTCTTGTTCCGTATTAGTTACTTACTCCATTTATCCTAGTTACTTTTGCTTGCACTGGAATTGCTTACCTCTACCTTCTGACATGTTATCTCAGCTCTTTGTATAAAACCCAGTCATGTGTGCCTCTGTTTTGCAATCAGATAATTGACTTGAATATATGACTCCCTTTGCACTGTTTCCTGTTCTTACCACAGCAAGTACTTGCAAGGCCTCTGTCTCTCTGACCTCTGCCTTCCACCTCGATTTCTGATATCCAACTTAACTCAATTCTTGAACCCTTACCTCTAGGTGGATACCCATGCTTCGCATGGGGGTGTAGGTCAAACACCTCGGTAAGGTGAAATGCATCAGCAAGGTCAAATGGGTAAATCAAACTTGGGATAAGTAAAACACATCTCATTGCCATTGAAAGTAGCTATAAGTAACACATCACGATAGGTAATGTCTCTACATATGTCTGCATGTGCCCAAGTATAGTGTGCATAGCATGTCCTCCATGCACAGTGTGTCCCTCAAATATAGCATGCTTATTGTGTGCCTGGTTTGTAACATGACCCCACACATAACATGTCCCCAAGTATAGTGTGCGTAGCACGTCCTCCATGCATAGTCTGTCTCCACATGTAGCATGTCCCTGGTTTGTAGCATGTCCCCAAATGTAGCGTGCCCCTAAATTATAGCATGTGTGTCCCCCATGCATAGCATGTCCACATGTGTAGCATGTCCCTACATGTAGTGTGTGTAGCATCTGCCTCAAGTATAGTGTGCAAAGTGTGTCCCCCATGCATAACATGTCCCCCAAGTGTAGTGTGCATAGCATGCCCTTTGTTTGTAGTGTGTCCCCTGGTATAGCATGTGTAGAATGTCCCGTCTTGTAGTGTGTTCCCCATGCATAGTGTGTGTAGTGTGTCCCCTGTTTGTACCATGTCCCCCAAGCATAGTGTCTGTCCCCAAGCATAGTATGTCCCCAAGCATAGTGTATCCCACCATATAGTGTGCACATCCCCATGCATAGTGTGTGTGTGCCCATGCATAGCATGCTTGTCCCCATGCATAACAGTGTGTCTCTACGCATAACATGCATGTCCCCAAGCATAGCATGCGTGTCCCCATGCACAACATGCATGTCTCCACGCCTAACGTGCATGTCTCCACGCCTAACGTGCATGTCTCCACACCTAACATGCATGTCTCCACGCATAACATGCATGTCTTCATGCCTAACATGCATGTCTCCATGCATAACATATGTGTCTCCATGCATAGTGTGCGTGTGCCCATGCATAGTGGGTGTAGCATGTCCCAATGGCATGTGTAGCATATCCCAAGGGCCTCAAAGTGAAGCAAGCAGAGGCTGTCTTTTCATTAACTTCTAGCAAACTCAGGGACATGTATCAATATCTATTTTGTGACATACAGATATAAATAAAATAGTAAAGGAGGCCATATTTAAGCAGCTGCTGTCATTAATTTTAGCAAAGTCAGGATTATCTATTTTTTGAAAAATGTCAAAACAAATGTCCAGTACATTTAAGCTGAAGTTATTATTAATTTTAGCAGAGTCAAGATTATCTATTTTTCGAAAAATGTCAAAAAAATGCACTGTACATTTAACCTGGAGCTGTTGTCAATTTTCACAAAGTCAGGATAATTTATTGACATCTATTTGTGAAAAAATGCCAAAAAAGTACAGTACATTGAAGCAGAAGCTGTTATTAATGCCCAGCCCAAGCCAGAGAAGCCCAGAGACTGACAGAGAAACCCAGAGGCCAGCCAAAGCCATAGTAACACACCAGTATAGCCAGAGAAGGAGTGCCTGACAGCTTTACAGTAAATAAAACAACAAAAACCACATTTAAAAGTAGAACCTTTTGTCATTAATTTTAGAGGAAACTGTCAATTTTCGAAAAAAACCTGAAAAATATATATATAAAAATACTTTTTTTCAGCAGTCTTGGGATTTTATTTAAATCTATTTTTCGAAAAAATTCACACAAATATAAAGTACATGTGACAATACAATATGATGAAAAAAAAAATGGAACCAATAAAATTACAAACACAAATAAAATAAAATACATGGGAATGCATTAAAAAAGAGATATTACTTACCAATAGAAAGCCAGCCAAGCCAATAGAAAGCCAGCCAACCAAAGCCATTGACAGCCAGCCAGCTCAAGGAGGAGACACCAGAGAGCGCAGACACAGCAGACAGAGCAGAGAGCAGACAGCGCAGACAGCGCAGACACAGCAGACAGCAGACACAGCAGAGAGCAGACAGCAGAGAGAGCAGACAGCAGAGTGAGGAATTGCCGGTCAGGCAGATTCCTGGCGTTCCATCCTACCGAACTGCCTTTATATACCGCGCACGCGTGTTGTGCACGGACCACGCGCGAACGGGTCACGTGACCGCGGACGCTGCTGCGCAGCTTCGCGCCGGTCTGCCGGTCACGTGACCGCTGCGCAGCGTTGGTGCTCGCGGCTGCGCCGCTCGCCGCTGACATAAGTTTTACGTAATATTATTTGTAAGCACGCCCACAACCTCCCACCGTGCTACTTTCACCTATAGGAACTAGGTGGGTACCCGCGCTTCGCGCGGGGGTGTAGGTCAAACGCATCGGTAAGGTCAAGTGCATTGGGGAAAATAAAAGTAACCAATTTGCATCAAGTAAAATCAAGTAACACACATAAACCATATGAAGAGAAGTGGATATAAAAAAATCAAGGAGCTCTAAGTAATACATCTTTATATACAATGTTGGTTGTGTCCAAACCCTCCTCAAGCAAGACCTTCACTCTGTTCCAGTTGGTCCCTCTTGATACACCAACATACAACTGACCATGTCCAAACACTGGATATCTCAGGTCCAGCCCAACCATACCCAAAGACTGTCCTTGAGACTTGTTGATAGTCATTGCAAATGCCAAACGCACTGGAAACTGCCTCCTTTGCAGCACAAATGGCAACTCTCCCTCTGATGGCTTAATGATGATCCTGGGGATGAAAGCAATATTGCCTGCACATGGACCTGAGATGATCCTGACCTCCAACACTCTAATGCTTATCCTCACCAACCACAACCTTGTCCCATTGCATAGTCCTTGCTTCTGATCCAAATTGCGCAACAGCATCAGAGGCACTCCAGGCTTGACTTCCAAGCGAGCAGGAGGAAGACAGCCCATCTCTATGGAATTCAGATACTCCACAGGATACCGATCTGCATCGTCGGATTCTTCAATGGAATTTGCACAGTGCAAGACCTGAGCATCACCTGGAAACTCCCTAAACACCATGGAATTGATCTCATTGACTTCAGTGTTTCTGGCACAGAGGATGGCACGCTCCAAAAAGTAATTGTCCTGGGCAGGGACATGATTGCCAATGCCAGGGTATATTTCCTGGATCAGATCTTCAATTCCAGGGCCACAAACCATGTGAGGAGGGAGTGAGAACGTATGATCTAGTGGGAGATCCTTTCCCTGGCCCACATTCTGCAGCCATTCTGCAAACCTGGCTCTGTCAGGGTCATTTCTCACCCGCATGTTCTCTGTCAGATGGAGGACATTGATCTTTGGCCACAGATATGACTTCTGAAGGGTAGCTCCCACGATATCCTCCTTGGAGCCTTTAGGGACAATTGGGAGAGTCTGCTGAAAGTCACCTCCAAAGGCGACTGTGATGCCACCAAAGGGTCTGTCAGGCTGGTCAAGGAAATCCCTCAGTGTCCTGTCAATGGCCTCTATGGCATGGCGATGCTGCATTGCAGCCTCATCCCAGATGAGGAGACTGGCCCGTCTCAGCATGTCAGCCTTGTCAGAGTTCTTTTTGATGGAGGAGAAAGAGCGCTCATGGACAGGAATGGGAATTCCAAGCATGCTATGAGAGGTTGTACCCTTAGTGAGGATAAGGGCAGCCATTGCAGATGAGGCTACTGCAATCACAATGAGGCTCTCCGCTCTACAGGAGTGGATTAGAGTGTTCCATGTGAATGATTTCCCGGCGCCACCGATGGGGAGGCAGTGAGAGGAGCAACCTATGCTGAAAAGCAGTCAGAAAATGAATAAAAAAGCGAAAATATTAGCAATAAAAAAGAAGATAAAAAAGAAGATAAAAAAGCAACAATCAATGGCAAGGAAAACCCACCAGGGGCAGTGATGAGAGCCAGGAAGGATGGGGAGGCAGTGAGAGGAGCAACCTATGCTGAAAAGCAGTCAGAAAATGAATAAAAAAGCGAAAATATTAGCAATAAAAAAGAAGATAAAAAAGAAGATAAAAAAGCAACAATCAATGGCAAAGAAAACCCACCAGGTGCAGTGATGAGAGCCTGGAAGGCACAGACAGAGAAAGCCAGCAAGAGGAGAGAGATAGCCAGTGGCAGAGAGAGAGAGAGAGAGCCAGCACGCTGCACAGCTGTGCGTTCCTGCGGAGGAACGGCAGACCGCTCGGTCTGAAGCAGCGACCGGTCGCCGGATGTGGCCAGTTGGGCGCTTGAACCGGTGCTGCTGCGCAGCGTTCTTGGCTCGCGGCTGCGCCGCTCGCGTCCGATTGGCCAGCTGACCAATGCTGACCTAAAACCTGACATAAGCACCGCCCACAACCACCCACCCCCCGTGTTTAACTCTTAGACTAGGTGGATACCCGCGCTTCGCGCGGGGGTGCAAGTCAAACGCCTCGGTAAGGTCAAACGCATCAGCAAGGTCAAACACCTTGGGTAAATCAAACTTGGGATAAGTCAAACACATTTGGATAAGAAAATTTCATTCAGATAAGTAAAACACATTTTATTGATTGAAAGTAGCTCTAAGTAACACATCAAGGTAGGTAATGTTATGACCATGCTGCTTGACCAACTCTGGTACCTCCATGCCTCCTCTGGCTCTATTCCACAATGTCCACACTTTGACCTTTTGATCCCCTTGTTCTTTACTATTCACATACTTCCCTGTTTGACTCTATTCACCGGCCTTCCCTACTTGACCCTTAGCATAGCAAGTCCGGAGCATCAGGAGATCCATTTGTTCCACTATCAATGTTACGACTGTTCCGCTCAACCATCTCCACCATATCCGCATATCCTCCGCACCACCTCTGCACCGCCTCCGCACCACCTCCGACTCTATTCCACAACATCCGCACCATCTGCAACCCTCTACCTCGACCCTGGTGATTTCAGTACCCCTGGCCACCTCCAGATACCGGCCCCCGTACTCAACCCTGAACACAGCAAGATACCATTTCCGTAATTCCGTTTCTTCCGAGGCCTATTGTACATACTCGCCTTGTTCTTTGCCATTCTACTTACCCTACCCTGCACCCCCCTTGTCATCCCATTGTTCCGCATTAGTTACTTGCCCTGTATGTCTATCCGATTCCTGCACTCTCCAGAATTTGCTTAGTACCATACCATTACCTGTTGCTTCAGCTCTTTGTATAAAACCCCCTCATGTATGTCTCCGTTCCTGCAATCAGATAATCAACTTCAATACGTGATTCCCTTCGCACTGTCTCCTGTTCTTAGCACAGCGAGTTTTGCTAGTCTTGTCTCCTTCCGCTCTCGACCCTCTGTCCTCCGCCTCTTCCGCCTCTTCTGACCTTTGTTCTCCGACCCTCGAACCTCGACTCTCAGTACTCTGTTCCCGACTTCTGCCTTCTCCGATATCCGCAAGTCAATCCCGAAATACTTAGGACGGTAGTTCATCAGGGGCGCAACACATAAGTTGAAGCCGTTGTCCTTTCCAGTTCCGACCTCTGGGAATTCCAATACGTAACAATCAATTAGACCCACATTCCCCTTGTTCTTTTGCCTACTGATTGTTCTTAGTTCTACCCGGCACCCCCTTGTAGTTCCTCTTGTTCCGTATTAGTTACTTACTCCATTTATCCTAGTTACTTTTGCTTGCACTGGAATTGCTTACCTCTACCTTCTGACATGTTGTCTCAGCTCTTTGTATAAAACCCAGTCATGTGTGCCTCTATTCTGCAATCAGATAATTGACTTTGATATGTGACTCCCTTTGCACTGTTTCCTATTCTTACCACAGCAAGTACTTGCAAGGCCTCTGTCTCTCTGACGTCTGCCTTCCAACTCGATTTCTGATATCCAACTTAACTCGATTGTTGAACCCTTACCTCTAGGTGGATACCCATGCTTCACACGGGGGTGTAGGTCAAACGCATTGGGTAAATCAAACTTGGGATAAGTAAAACACATCTCATTGCAATTGAAAGTAGCTATAAGTAACACATCAAGATAGGTAATGTCTCTACACATATCTGCATGTGCCCAAGTATAGCGTGCATAGCATGTCCTCCATGCATAGCCTCGAATATAGCATGCTTATTGTGTCCCTGGCCCACATATAACATGTCCCCAAGTATAGTGTGTGTAGCATGTCCTCCATGCATAGTGTGTCTCCACATGTTGCATATCCCCAAGTACAGTGTGCATGGCGTGTCCCACATGCATAGCATGTCCCTGGTTTGTAGCATGTCCCCAAACATAGCATGTGCCTCCATGTAGTGTGTGTAGCATCCCCCTCAAGTATAGTGTGCAAAGTGTGTCCCCAATGCATAACATGTCCCCCAAGTATAGTGTGCATAGCATGTCCTTTGTTTGTAGCATGTCCCCCAAGTATAGCATGTGTAGAATGTCCCGTGTTTGTAGTGTATTCCCCTGTAGTGTGTCCCTTGTTTGTACCATGTCCCCCAAGCATAGTGTGTCCCCACATATAGTGTGCACATCCCCATGCATAGCATGCTTGTCCCCATGCATAACATGTGTGTCTCCACGCATAACATGGGTGTCCCCAAGCATAGCGTGTGTGTCCCCATGCATAGCATGCATGTTAGTGTGTGTAGCATGCCCCTCAAGTATAGCATGCATAGCATGTCCCAATGGCATGTGTAGTATATCCCCAAGGGCTTCAAAGTGAAGCGAGCAGGGGTTGTTACTTATCATTAACTTTTCGCAAACTCAGGGACATGTATCAATATCTATTTTGTGACATATACAGACATAAATAAAATAGTAAAGGAAGCCATATTTAAGCAGCTGTTGTCATTAATTTTAGCAAAGTCAGGATTATCTATTTTTCAAAAAATGTCAAAATAAATGTTCAGTACATTTAAGCTGAAGTTGTTATTAATTTTAGCAGAGTCAAGATTATCTATTTTTGAAAAATGTCAAAAAAATGCACTGTACATTTAAGCTGACAATTTTCACAAAGTCAGGATAATTTATTGACATCTATCTGCGAAAAAATGTCAAAAAAGTACAGTACATTGAAGCAGAGGCTGTTATTAATGCCCAGCCAAAGCCAGAGAAGCCCTGAGACTGACAGAGAAACCCAGAGCCCAGCCAAAGCCATAGTAAGCCGGCCACCAGTATAGCCAGAGAGGAGTGGCTGGTAAGTGGCTTTACAGTAAATAAAACAATAAAACAAACCACATTTAAAAGCAGAATCTCATTAATTTTAGAGGGAACTTATTGATGTCTATTTTGGAAAAAAACCTGAAAAATATTGATATTAAAATACATTTTTTTCAGCAGTCTTTGGAAGGTATTTAAATCTATTTTTGAAAGAAATCACCAAAATATAATACACATGTGACAATACTATGATGAAAAAAAAAAGAACTAATAAAATTACAAACACAAATAAAATAAAATACATGGCAATGCATTAAACAAAACATATTACCTACCAATAGAAAGCCAGCAAAGCAATAGACAGGCAGCCAGCTAAAGGAGGAGACAGCACCCAGAGCAGACAGCAGAGCACAGAGCAGACAGAGCAGACAGAGCAGACAGAGCACATAGCAGACAGCAGACAGAGGAATCGGCGGTTGGGCAGGTTCCTGGCGTTCCCTCCTTACCATTCGGCCTTTATACCGCGCGCGCGTGTAGTGCACGGACCACGCTCGCGTATGCGCGCTCTGGTCGCGAACGGGTCACGTGACCGCTGCGCAGTGTTCTATGCTCGCGGCTGCGCCGCTCGCCGCTGACCTAATTTGGAACGCAAACGGTCACCTGACCATGCTGCGCAGCGTTCTTGTCCTGGCGTTCCCTCCTTACCATTCGGCCTTTATACCGCGCGCGCGTGTAGTGCACGGACCACGCTCGCGTATGTGCGCTCTGGTCGCGAACGGGTCACGTGACCGCTGCGCAGCGTTCTATGCTCGCGGCTGCGCCGCTCGCCGCTGACCTAATTTGGAACGCAAACGGTCACGTGACCATGCTGCGCAGCGTTCTTGGCTCGCGGCTGCGCCGCTCGCATCCGATTGGCCAGCTGACTAAGGCTGACCTAAAACCTGACATAAGCTCGACGCCCACAACCCACCGAGCCGCTTTCACCTATAGGAATTACACAGGATTACATAAAATGGGGAGCTTCTATCTATTAGGCGAGTGATGTCATAAGTAAATATTTGCGCAGCTAAAACACACCCTCGTAACTATAGTGGTGTGTTTGTGCAAGGAAATTAAGAATAGATAGCCAATCACCTTCCCTGATTTGCACTGCCCAGCATAGCCTTACACAGCCCAGCATAGCCTTGCATAGCCCTGCATAGCCCTGCACAGCCCTATGATGTCAAGGGTCCTATTTCAGGGGTTGTGGCACTAAGCTTGGAGGCTCAGCATCCAATAAGATTGCTTGATTATGCACCCTAGTTTTGGCTCTGCATATCATTGGGCAGTCTTGCACACAGCCTTACACAGCCATGGTTGCTATGAGGCAAGTCATGTGTCTGCTGGGTTTGAACTATATTTAAGTGTACAGGCTTGTGTAAGCTGCACCGGATATTCCCAATCTCACCAGCTGAGATTGAAAGAGCCAAAGTGTCGGAGTTGTGGGTGTTTGAGGACGTGCGGCTCTGAATAAGCGCGTTCGAGGATCGCTCCGTTCGGAGTTTGAAATTGAGCGCCGATGACAAAGTTATGGACTCTCATGGGTTCATAGCCTTTGTCAAACACAATAAAGCAGTTTTGAGCCAAGGAGGTCAGGACAATTGGCGAAAAAATGCAAGAAAATTCAAGGAATATTCTAAAAACAGTTCCCCATCAAAGCTGCATGTATTGGCTGATGTTAAGATGGGAAAAAGGCTTTTACAGACTTTTTAATGCTTTTTTTTTCGAGATTTTTAAACTAGAAAGCTGGTTCCTACACAGTATTCCTGAAAGCACTTGTTGATGTACTTCGCCAACCACACACACATGCAACTCGCCAGCTACTTAAACTGTGCCTCGCGATAGATAGAGGTGTCTGAGCACTTTCAAGCTCAGACACTCATACCATTTTGGAGTGAACTGTGGCCTACCTGCATGCCCTGCACAAATGTGGCTGTGGTGCTCTACTGTGTGAACCAACTGACCTTACACTGGAGAAGTGAGATGCTGGTAAGGCTTGTTCCCTGCTTGTTGACAGAGAGAGAAGGGGTCAGAAGACCACAAACCAACTCTGTGAGGGTAGATTGCTCTTGAATTTTGACAACAAAGCCGACATGTTTGTCTGGTGAGTTGTGAACATCTGGCAGCTGATACTGTGATTTGACAAGTGAATGTGGGAAATTCAATCCTCTAGCTGTGAACATTACGACTCAGCTATTAATCGACACCATTTTTTTGATTATGCACCTTCCAAAGGATCACTTGACCATGACTACTTGGAGGCTGCCTTTGCCGGAGATACAGAAGAAGTTGTGCAGATTGAAAGAGTGGCTGAAAGCAAAGGATATGGTCCCCTGGATAGCTGTTCAACTGTTGCAAACTGTTTGTCACAATGGCTGATGTGTCATAAGCAAACCCTTAGGCCTCATAGCAGTATGTGAAAATCACTGACCTGGTAGCCATTAATCACCACACTGAAGATGGCCAGCTGGTAGCTTTAGAAATGACTGTGTTGAGTTGTAGCAGCAAGTTCGTGGTGTTCACACCTTTGGAAGAATATTGCGTGGCTTGCCTGGATGTACTGATCATGTGCTCGCATGTGCATAAGCACGTGATTCCCATTGACAGTTCCACCTCTTGTCAAGCAGCAGGTCTTCTCCATGCTGAGATAGCTTGCTCAAGACCTTCCAGACATGACACCTTGGCGTTTCCTGTGTCACAGTGTGGTTTGCAGCCTTTTGTGACAGCTGCTGCCTGATATCCATACTCCCATGCTTGCAGATTCACACATATCTCTGTCAAACAAAGATTGGTTGTGTCAATATATTAAACTGGCAAAAATTGTGTGTTATCCTAGCAGAACAGGATGGGAAGTTGCACACCTCCATTGTGTCCAGCTTATCATTCCAGCAAATGGCATGCAATCAATAGGTGCAGTACATCTCAAGAAGCTCAATGACTTCAGGGACTCTCCAAATAAGTATATACAGTTCATTGGTGTATTCCTTAACCAAGATATTGAGACAGATGATTGCAGTGATTGCAGCGATGATGAACCTGAAAGTGGCAATGCATACCATTTTGTGATTTGCATGACACCAGGTCACAGGGCAGAATACTTGCAGTCAGGCATATCCTTTTGAAGGGTAGTGGGTTACCCTGCACTGGAGCTTGGAGGATGGTGTCAAGATTGGATTTTAGGCATTAATATCGTGTATTAGTGAACACAGTGAATGCCCGAATAGCTTGTGCGAATAGGTATGCCATTCTGTAAGGACCCGGCCTTTGGCCGGCTACTTACCGGTAGAACCTTCTTCCGAGCCCGAGCCTTGTGATATTCATGCCCGAGTACATATGATACTTATCCGTGCCCGAGCCCGATCCCGAGCTTGAACTCATATCCGACCTTGATCCCATGCCCGTATCCCCTTAGTTACTGATTCCGCTCCATCACGCATCATTCGTATATTACCTCGCCCTGACCTCGGTCTCCTGACCTCGCCCTGACCTCCACTAATCCGTTCGCCCCTGACTTGCACCTCGTCCGTATATAACCCCCTTGTATGCATTCCTACTCCTCAGTCTGAAAATCAACTATCGTGTCCCTTCGATCCCTAGCTAGTTTCTACGCCTCG